>JAQZBX010006148.1:0-54086 GCA_029593785.1 Cabassous unicinctus | reverse complement strand
AAAAAAAAAAAAAAAACCTGAAAAAACAATGAGCACACAGATGAAGAAGCCATCTTGGGGCAGGGGGTGGTGGGAGGGGTGTGGGGAGCACATACAGAAATAAAATCACAAACAACAAAAAAATAGATAAATATTTTCTGAATAAGAATATAAGAATGAAATGTGAATTAAGTGTTCTAAGGTAAAGGAGATAATGCTTATGAAACTATAACTTTCAAATATTACATTATAATCTGTAACACCACTGGAGCATAGCTGACCTTTAATTCAGCTGTCTCTACTCCACTCCTTTTTTTCCCATGCTAATGGGCATTTATTTTTCTTCAATCAATATATAAACATTTGCAATATTAAATTTGCATAAAATCTTTCTTTTTGTTTAATCCTAGAACTTGAGAAATTATATCCAAACTATATGTCAAATTATTCTTTTTCTAAAGATCAGACGGGCATTCCTTAGAACGGTAGTTGTGAATTTGTACTGTGTCAATTTAGGTATACATGAACTATATTTTCTAGAATTCTTTTCTTGTGTCAGCATGGCCAGAGAGACGTTCTGCATAAGATTTGAAAGGTAACATAAAGCACAAGAAATCTGCTTCTTCACCACAAATTTCAGTGCAGAGTCATGTGCTATAGCAATGGACATTTTTTCTTCTTTGAATCCTGAAGCAGGTACAGGTTTAGCTTCATGTCAAATAAAGAGCACCCTCCTATAGACCACACATATCACTGAAATTGGAGGTTGGAAGCAGCAAGAGAACAAAATGGGTCCCAGTTCATTCTCAGCTTCTCCTGCTCTTCCTCATTCCCAATCTTCTTTTCTCCACCACTTGCCTTGCCAACTAGGTGCCAGCACCAGATGCAGAAAGTAACAGCTATATGTACAGTTTTACCTAGTCCCACAATTGTACAAAATCCAATCCTTATAATATATCAATATATTTATTTATCTATAAATATTTCTGACACCTACTAGTTGTTTTGTTCAGTATCTCTGAACCTGAAATGATACAGTATACTCATTATAATACAATAAAAATTCCAGTGTTTGCCTAGATGCCCTCTAATACGTAACACCAGAGAACAAAAGCCAGTATAACATTTCCCTTATTATTGATAGAAACACTTTTGCTGTTATAACATATGGCAAATAATATGCATTCATTTTGAATTTAGGTGATATCATGTGTGGTGGATTCTACTGATTCTACACTCAGATCTCCTTGGATCTCTGTGCACCGATCCCCCACCCTCACAGTGCTTTATTTCTAATTCACAACTACAATATTCTTCGAAAGGCTACATTTGAGCTGTTGGAGCTACTTCTCTTGAATGCCCAAAGAGCTGATCTTGCCTCTCGCTTGAACTCTTCTCTGTCCTGCTTCCCTTACTACTTTGTCAGTTTCTTTTTGGAAAAGTTCCTTAAGAAATTATTTGCACCTTAATCTTCATTTCTGGATCAGATTTGTGTGAATCCAGCTTAAGACATCATGTAATGGCCAAATAAAGAATGGCTGTTCATTCCCAAAAATCACTCCTGATTAACAGGCAATCTTCATAAAATATCTTCTAAAACATGGCTATTAGGATTCAACTGGTTTAAGTTAACACGAATTCTTTACTGTTTTTTTAAGAAATACTTTCAAAATGACCACTTTAAAAATGAATGAAATACATTTTAAAAATATTATTATTATTATAATACATAATTAAATGCCAACATATTACTATGCTTTAAAATATTAACAAGGATAATTAATGACTTTGAATCAAGAACAAATAATTTAGTGAATTACAAATGCAAAATGCATGTCCTTTAATATATTATATAATTACCGCTTACCCTTATTTCCTAAGAAGAATATATCCATCCTAAGAAATATATTTTCCATTTGAAAATAAGGAATTCATGTCTTAATCAAATATTGAACCTATGGGAAATTCTTTGTTTTCTTTTGACAGTCATTTGTGCTATAATTTGACAAAAGAATAGTGACTTAATCTAGCCAGACATTTCTGTAAGCCCATAACTATTCATTATTTGTTCTTGTGAGGTTGTTTGTTTAAAAGTTATAATTTCAACAAAACTTTCTCTTTGTTATTAATAGATAATATTATTAATAGATCAATGTGCTTAATTATTTTAATATATTTTTAAAATCTCTTTTATTATATGATTCCTTTGGGTAATATTAACTCATTTGAAATGCAAACATGAGTCAGTCTTTCATAGGACAAGGAGATGAGGTGACAGCTAATCAATGATTGACTTTGTCCTTAAGTTGTTTGACTGTCAAGGATAAAGCTTGTCAATCAGTCAGAACTAATGTACCATCACTTATAATTACCTCATCACAAAAAGTGTTTGTCCCTCACAGCTCCCAAATACTAAAGCTAAGTAAGAATTGGCTCTATTTGGTGTTGAATTTCATTGTCTTATGTTTTACTTTAATTAACAAAAAGAAATATTGAGTAAGTGCTACCTCTCAGACCTATTCATTGATTTTTATATAAACATTATCTTCTCCTTGACTTAGTAGTCGGAGATTTTTAGCCTTTAATTATGTTCATAGATTAAAAAACATATAACGATCTCATTCATGGAACAATGTGAATTAATATGGTCACAAGGCTTGGAACTAGAAAACACTACCATTTAGTACTTGTATGGCCTTGGACAATTTATTTCAGTTTTTTTTTTTTTCAAATCTCAGTTTTCTCATCTCTAATTCAATGATTAATAATTCAAATTTCAAAGGGCACTTAAGAATATAGAAACAAAGATATTCTTATAAGCTCCCAATTAGTGGCCAGATGAACCCGGTGCTCACCAAATGCCAACTTCCAGACACCCCCCAGTTCTAGATGGGTTCCTCTGACCACTAACTGGGGACTTTTCACATACATTTATTTGAGAGAAACTGTGTAGAAACTGGTGCTGGATCTCACCTATGGGTCCCTTCACCAGGAGAAGGAAAAATACTGGAGAGACAGTTTCTCTTCAGGAATTGTGATTCAATTACCAGATTTGAAATAGGTTACTCCTTGGTTCATCTATATGTTGATGCAAGTTCAAAACTCAGAAATTGCAGAGCTCCTCATGTAGCATTCCCTGTCTGACAGTTTTATTTTCACCATGACTTCATGGAGTCTCTTCAGGATTCCCTGACCTGGAAGTCTACGCAGCATTGCGAAGGCAATTCCTGACTCAGGAGGTAGCCAGGTTTCAAAGACAGGCTAGGTTAAATAAGGGCCACTGTTAAGAGTAGTCTGTTTTCATAAATTTAGGAGCTTAAAATAAAATTCTTTATTTATCCCTCCCCCTTATAAGTGTGTATGTGTGTGAGAGAGAAAAATAAGTGAAAGCATCAAATACAGGATGAACATTAACTGTCAGAGTGAATGAACACTTTTACAAGATAACTATTTTAATATAGTTCTTAAAATTAAATGTAAGGTGCGACATAGTTCAGTGTAACCAATCTTCTCCATTGTAATTAACTTATATGTTCATGATCCATAGTAAAGAACTCAAAAAAAAATGAACTAAAAACCTTTCATTTTTATTTTTCTTACATATACATGCACACGTGGATGTACACACACAGAAAACATGTAGATTTGAAAAAATAATGGTTGGGCACATTATTTTTTCCTCTGGAAGGCAAACCAAATCCTTCATGAATCCCAGTAATATTGTTACCTAAAATTAATACCAAATGATAAACTTCAAATACTTTGGATTTGTATTTAGTGTTTGTTTGTTTGTTTAATTTTTTTTGTTATTCTTCATAACATAGACAATTTTTAAGTTCTTAATAAAAATATTTATTTTTAATTGCTTCAAAGTATACTAATTAATCCAATGTGAAAAAAACTTTTGTGATGAATAACTCCTTGAAGTAACTTGTTAAGCAACTTGCTACCTTGAAATATGTAATTTATCATGTCAAAATGCCGAGCACTGAGTCCCCCATGGACATGCAGTCCAAGGTTGTGAGAATGTAAGGTTTTGAGTATAATCAGGAGACACAGGATTCTAGAAATAATCAGACACTCTCCATCTTTGTTTCTAGACAGCCCACACATATGGTTCCTGTCACAAGGCAATTGTTGGTTTCTACTGAAACCTTTCAAGTTGAAATCCGGTGACCTTGAGCATAGACAGTCTAGCAACATCAGTACTTATTCAGACAGATCTTTGAATTATTTGGAGGTGGCTCAACACATTGTAACTTGAGGCAATTTTTTACCCATGGGTCAAAGTGGCAGCAATTTAAGATTAATGACAGCACAAGTCTGTGATGAAAATGAGAGCCACTGAGTGTACACTTTGAATTGATTGTACAAAGCATGTGACTATAAAACACAGGGAATCCGGTGTGGAAGAAGGACTCTGGTTAACAGTACAAATATGAGAATGTTCTCTCCTTAACTATAACAAATATATAATACTAATACAGGGTGTTAATAATTGGGTGGGTTGGGGGAAAAACACCCCAAATGTAAGCTATGGGATATAGTCAGTTTATAGTTTGTAACAAAAGTTTCATAACAATGTAAGGTGTTGGTGGTGGGGTGATGTCTAGGAGCCCTGTATACACACATTTGTTTTGTAAGTTTACTACTTTTATTATGCAATTATTGCTTATGTTTTTTCATGTATGAATGATATACTTCAATACAATTTTGCTTAAAAAGTTGATGAAAGGAAATGTCTTAACAGTTGTTGTGGAATATTGGGAAACAAATCTTTGACAAGTATGGTTTTAAAAAAAGATGACGGGGAGAGAAGTGGCTCAAGCAGTTGAGTGCCTGCCTCCCACATGGGAGGTCCTGGTTCAGTTCCCCAGCCTCCTAAAGAAAACAAGCAGATAACGAGCAAACAATACTAAAAAAAAACCAAACCATTGAATTGTACACTTAAAATGTGTGAATTATAAGGTTTGTAAACTATATATCGATAAAATTATAAAAAAAGATGAAAGGAGTAATTGATATTTGTGCTACAGCATAAATTACATAACATCACTTAGATGAATGCTTTTGTTTTTTTTTTGCTGCTCACTGGAAACCAACTTGTAGTTGTTTACATTTTACAGGACTCTCCCTTGTCACTACAGGGACCAATATGGAGTTAGGAGAACAACCAAGCCAATCCTAGTGATAAACGAATAACTATTTCCAGGACATCCTCCTCCCCCTTTCTGCCCATTCCCTCTCCTGCTGGAGCTGTAACCTCCTCCATAGGATCATAGGGTAATGAAACAACAACAAAGTTAGTCTGGCCTATAGGAATTCAAAGAAAACAGTAACCCACAGGCCTAAGTTTGTGGCACCATGCAAAACAAAATCTCAAGCCATGTTTATAGTGAATTTTGACAAAATTTAAATATGTCTCTTTTCTGCCTCTTCTGTACTTTAACTATCTTTTGTAGAATCCTCTTAGTTTATGCCTCTTCCATCTCCATAAAAATCCACAGCACTTAAGCAATGATGAGGTTATTATGTAAGACACAGTGGATGGGGGAGCCTGGAATGGGGCTTTTACTTTCTATTAAGAAACATGTTTACTGAATATTTTATCTTCATGTAGACTCCTGAAATCATGTGTAGCTCCTGACCATTAGCATTGGAGAACTCCCTAATGGACGTATACTCCTAGATCATGGGACCAAAGGATACAGCTTAGATAAACACCTTTGCCTGTCCTATTGTTCAGCATGATTAGAAAAGGGTGATATTCAAAAGTTGTACCAGCAACATTTCAAATGGTGATAAGAATTCCAGTGTCTATTTGTAGTTTATTAATAAAATGAGAATACATGAAAATGTCTCTGGATGCACATTAACCACCACAAAACACTATCCAAAGAAGGAAAACAAGGAACTATCCAAAGAAGAGAAAGACAGAACAGAGAGCATAGACCAAATTGTCAGTTGCCTTCACACCTTTTTATTTAAGGGAATGGTTCTAATAAATTATCTCAGTTTTGTCTGGAAAACTAATTGTAAATTTATCCTTTAAATACTAACTCCTAACAAATTTGGGGAACAGAAGAAGAGTTAGCTGACTTCTATTTTCCCTGTACAAAACATGAGTCTGGAAGGGAAGAGGAGAGGGCAACATTTCTGGGCTATAGTCAACAATAGTTTACCTTCATTGTGAGAAGAAAAACAGAGTAGAATTTTATTGGACTAGTAGGTATAGTTTCACTAATTGATCTTACAGACTTTTCACTTGTGTGCTGAAGAAGACAAAGCACTATGCTCAGAAAAATGAAACCGTAAGAAAGCACAAGTGCCATTATGATTTTTCCTTGGACACAACTTAATAGATCTACCGTCAGCCACACTACACACATCTTGGCTAAATATATTTCAAGACCAGTGATTCTAGCAAAGCTTGCAGAATCTTCTGTACTGTCAGTGCTGAAGATTCATTCTTGCAGTATATTATTAGACATCACTTCAATCTATGTACTGCACTCATTTTCTAGCATGCGTTGGCATTATGCTCTTATATAAATTCTTACGGTATGAACTGATAATTTAGAGCCTGTAACTGCAGAAAGGCAACAGTTCCTGCCTGGGTAAAAGAACTAGAATATATAGTCATATGAACAGCAAAGAACTCAGTGCAACTTTATGGGAAATGTATTTTGGGTAGAAACAATATTTTACGTCCAAAACATTTTTCATGTATCCAATATAGAATTAGTATTTTTCTGCTTTTAATTGCAAATAATAAAAATGAATGTAGGAAGATTTATAGAAAGTACTTCATTTAAATAGACCAAGTATAAAGTCATTTTAAATTTAATTTTCAATGCATATTTTAATAGTCAATATTTTCTTAACACCTGAGAATTCCAAACTTATTTTGCCACACAAAATCAAATTTAGAGAAAGAACTTTATCTAATTCAGAAGAGTACTATTGAAGAATTGTCGTAAGAATCATTGGGGAGATTTTTCAAAAGAAATTTAGGTTAATTTTGTGAACTTTGAGAAGTCAGTTTATGATGACTATTTTGATCATCTTCTTATTTCCTTTCAAATTTACTTGTAACTTGCATTGTTGTGCATTCCTATACCTTTGAAAGCTGGTTTGCTTTCTATCTTGCGATTTTATTATGCAACTTTGCTTCTTTACCCTCACACCCTTATTTTAAAATGTACTTTCCAATTTGAAAATTATAGAAAAGCTGTACAAAAAAGAATAACAATCACTAAAGAATTTCAATAGTACTTTGAGTAGTCTTTCATCAGTCTCCCTATAATTATATTATGCACATTTATACAGTATTTCCATTTTCTTTCTTTGAGATCATGTTATAAATATATTTGTTAATATGTTTATATTCTACCTTATTCTTTTTTATTGTCTAAATAATATTCTATTTTATGAAAACAACATTTTTTACAAGTGTTTGCTATCAGGAACATCATAGATATGAATATTCTTGTGCATATGCTTTTATGCACAAACATATCTGTTGAATACAATTGTTTTAAAAAAGAATAGAGGCAAATTTTATTTTCATGGCATTGTTAACATCTCAAAAAATATACCAGTTTGCCTTTCCACCATCATTTTATTCAGTGGTTTGTAAATTCAAATATTAATTCCTGAAACAAATGTATATTGTAATATATTATGTGCCAGTAATTGTTTTAAATTCTATGGATAAATTGGTGAACGCATTAGTCAGGCAAAGGGGTGCTAATGTGAAATACCAAAAATGGGTTGGTCTTTATAAAGGGTATTTATTTGGGGTAGAAGGCAACAGATACCAGGCCATAAAACATTAAGTTTCTTCTCTCACCACAGTCCATTGCCACGTGTTAGAGAAAGACAGCTGCAGGCATTTGCCAGGGTTCAGGCTTCTTGGGTTCCTCTCTTCCTGGGGCTGCGTTTCTCTCTGGGCTTAGCTCCGGTTTCCTCCACAAGGTCAGCTGTAGACGATCAGGTGAACGGCTCGCTTCTCTTCTCCTGGGGCCTTCTTTCCAACATCAAAACTGCTTCTCAAAAACTGCTTCAACTCTGTTCTTGCCATGCCTTTTATATTTGATTCCCCACCCACCAAGGGATGGGACTCAATGCCCTACTGATGTGGCCCAGTCAATGCCCCAATCATAACTCAATGATACCCACATTAACAGATCAGTTTACAAGCATGATCCAATTATATTTTTGGAATCCATAATTACATCAAATTGCCAAACAGCCACAGTGAAAATTTAAAAAAAAAAAAAAATCCCTGCCTTACTTATTTTAGTGATGAAAATGTTTAAGAATGTTTTTAAACTAATATTTTCCAAAATATTATTTTCCAAAAATGAAATGCTATAAAGCCTTAAAATTTTAGTCAATTTGATCTAAGTCTAAACAGTAAATTATTAATTTGCCTTTCTCTTCCTGTTATGATACTAAGAAAATTACCATGAGTTTATAGATAATTTCTCTTCATTCTGTGATAAACTCTTTCTTATGGATTTATAGGAGTTCGTTCAATGTAATGGAAATAAACAATTGTTTATATAAGTACATATTGCAGGAACAAATGCTGTCACAAGATGTGTAGAAACGCCTTAGAGAATTGTCTGCTAACAGTCACAAAGTCACTGTTTTAAATATCAGGGATTGTTTTATTCCTTGCAGATAAATGCATTTCTCTTTCTAGAAAGATTTTCAATCTTTTTAAAAATTATTCTTAAATATTATTGTTATTGCCACTATTGTGATTATTTATTTTTATTTTTTTAGCTCTTTTCAGGTGTAAAGAGAAAAATGGATTTTTTGTGTGTGATTACTTTTATTCTGCCACCTTGGAAAATATTTAAGAATTGTAATACTTTTAAGTTTTTCATTTAACCTTTGCTTGACTCCTTTGTGCTTCTTGGGCCTATAAAATAAATAAAAAATTAAATAAAATATAAGGATGAATTATTTTCGTATACTAATAATTATGACTAATTTCTTTTTTTAACCATATTGAAAAACTATTTATATTCTATATATCTTATTTGCCCCTTCAATTTGATAGTGACATATTTAGCATTATATTATGTAAAGTATCTGTTATTAGATTTTGTTAAATAATCTTTATCCTTAGATTAGCTTTTTATCTTATTTTACTATGATGTTTTATAAGAAATTAATGCTAAATTTTATTTAAGATGTGAACATTAATTCATATGATTATGTTTTTAAATTTTAGTCCTTTTTTTGTTTCTTTAATCTTGTCTATTTCTCCTTTATTTTAAATAATTTAGAACTTTAGCTCCAAATTAAGAACTGTAACTATACCTTTTTTATACTATCCAATTTCAATACTACTTTGTCACTTACATTTTAATTTACTAACACATTATATTTGATTTTTTTCCTACTTTTTTTGTATATTTCATCTTTTTTTCTGTTTATTTTGCCCTAATTGCCATTTTTTCCGTGGAGTATACTAGAGCAATTTCTTCAGAAATAGTATATTTGTAGTAGTTTTTAGCATGCTTCATATCCTAGCATTTATTCTTCTCCTCTCCACAGAGACTATCTTCTTGGCCAGAAGTAAATTTCCGACAAATATATATTTGTATACCCTTTGTTTTGGTTTTTTATTTTTGTTTGTTTTCAAAGCTTCCAATAAATGTGCTAAATTTGGCTACAAGGCACCACTTGCAAATATTAGATACTGAATCATTGAAGTTTAAGAATAAATTACATAGGTAAAAGTCACTGACAAAATGAAATTCTATACACACACAGAAACACACATATAAATAAATGAAGCCTCTGCAAAATAAAACTCAATTTTGCCACATCATTGTCATGTGGTGGCACTGCAGTTAGAAAAGTTGGAATTGATATGTGTTCAGAGACTGACATAAGGCTTTATGTGTCCTGATAAGCAGGGCACTCCTATGTCAGTCACAATCAGCTAGATTATAACAGCAAATGTTTTCAACATCTCAATGGCTTTAAACTACAAAGGCTAATTTCCTTCTCGTATTACCTGCCCATTCTGCATTGGTTGGGGATTATGACCCTTGCATTAAAATTCAAGGAGGGCACGGATGTGGCTCAAATGGTTTGGCGTCCATCTCCCATATGGAGTGGACCACGGTTCAATCCCTGAGACCTGGTTAAAAACAAAAAACTCAAGGAGGCCTCCAGCACCTGGACCTCTGCTGGCTACAAAAGCAGGGGAAACATGGTAAATCACGGAAAGGTCAATAAAGGCTTCTCCTTGTAGTTTATTGGCCAAGGCATGTGACAAGTCCATGAATAATTTAAAGGGGAGGAGAAGTGCAATACTTCTGTCAGAAGAAAATTAATGAGAAAAACATTAGTGAACAATGTAAACATAAAGATTAGTCCAGTATGGCTAACAAGGTATTTCAAGAATGAACCCAAATATTTTAATATTGGAATTTTAAAAGAAATTTTTTTTAAAAAAGTAATTTTACAAATTGCCAAAATAAAAGTGATCTTTGCCTCTCTCTCTTTCCTTGGAGCATTTAATTGAGAAAGCTTGTCATAAATTCTTTCTCTGTCCCTTTGATATGTATATAAATATTTTTTTAAAGTAAAATAAGCTTTTTTGCTAGCCTTACAACCCAGGAACCATGTCTGTGAAATATAAAAATTAAGGAAGATAAGTCCCCTGTCTGTCACTGTGCAAGGAATAGTGTGGGGCCACCTTGTAACTATGTAGTAGGAAATTGGAGGTTTTATTTTCCTTTGGATAAAGGCCATTTACTAACATGCTCATCCCAATTACCAGGTGAATTTAGGGTGAACAATGGATAGCAAATCGTGCTGTCAAATCCTCTCACATGAGGACAAGTTTTGATATATCTTGAGAACTTGCAAGTTATGGTTTATATCTGCCTGGCTATTCCAAAGGATGAGATTTTTTTCTGTCTTTGCAATCCTATTAGAGGATTGACTGTAATGTGTTCAACCATCTGGTTTACTTCGTATTCAATAGTAAGACTGTTTCATTCATTTTCTACATATGTGGTTAGGATTTCTGGTTGGGGAGGAAATTTTATTTTTCTCAAAGAATACACACACATACGAATAATACATATTACCTCTTTTTATAACAAATGACTGTTCTAGGAGACAGGAACTAATAGTTTTAGAAATGAAATGTAGTTGGCATTACTTGTCAGTAAGAAAGAAAATTATTTACTCTTAAATTATTCTTCTCTTTAATTATATGCCTCAATCAGTACCACATACATACTAAGTACAGAATAGAAGTATAACAGTTTAAAATGTACAGTCTAAAAGAAATTATAAAATCTAATACATGCACATCCTTGTAAGTTATCATTAATATAAATTATTAATATATTTGCAATGATATTGATAATTATATTAATAATCAGCATATAATTTATACCAGAATATATGAAAAAATCATACATGTGGACAAATAAAAAAAATACATGTTGTTTTAGGGATATATGAATGTGTGTATACAGGTATATGTGTTTATGCATTTTATATACATATGAATATATATGATTTTTTAAATATATCCTGGCAAAATTATATGCTGATTGCCATTTTAACTATTATTGTTACTATTTTCTGTATGATTTTAAATTAAATTATCATTATACACATATACCTACATATACATACATATATACATATACATTTCTGCACACACACTCAAATAAAAAAATAGTTAAATAACAAGAATGCAAAATATTTATTTCAATTTATTGACTTATACTGAATCAAGGAGATTTAGGTTAATGAAAATTTAAAAGTGATAACAAATAACTCTAAAAGGCAAAAATAATAAATCAAGTATTTCTCACCATTATTAACTTTAAATTATTAAAATAATGATAATGTTAAAATAATAGCCATATCATACAGTTTCATAATATTCAAAAAAGTACAGATAATAGCAAATGTCAAAGATCCATTTACTGTAAGCAATTTATAATTTTACAAATCTGTTAATCTTATTCATATTTTCAAAACTATCAATCTAACAATGTTAACACACATATGTCAGTGATACTCAAGCCATGCCTTTTAGCATTTTACAACAGAAAAACTTATATTTGATGATGAGCAAAAAGTAAGGAGAGGACAAATTGGATGGATCCTGTAGGAGTTTTGTTTAGACAATGAAATTGAAGAGTGGACATAATGTTAATGAAATGAGACCTCTCCAGAATTCACTGGAATGGATGTTTCCATCACAGTAGTCTTCTTTTTTGTCTGAAATATCCAATGATCCTCTATGACTAAATTACTTTGTACTCCTAGATCTGAAATATTTTATCTTAGTTCACATCCATTATTTACTTTTACATGAGTAAATATTTGTATACACAAATCTCAGTCCAAATTGGATCTTTCTCACATTGCTGAAAACAGGAAATGGATATTATGAACAACTCTCCTTCTATACAAAGTAAAATTGCCACTGTGTGAAGGCAGAGTTTGATTTTCCACTTGCTTCATGCCAAATGGAGTTCTAGGACTAGTTTATTAGCTTTTTAATTTTATTTTTAGCCTCTGGCAAGTAATGAGACTCAAATAACTGTAAATTCATTAATCTTAAAAAGCAATTACTGTAAAATCCAATGACTATTAAATTATTTCAAAATGAATCAGTTACAACATAACATTTAATTTTCTGGATAACCCTCATTTATTTACACAATATGATAATTTCAATTAAATAAGTGCAAAGTTGTAATATATTAAACAGAGCAGCCAAAAGCTTGTTGGTCTCTTGTACAAGTGACTTCTATGACCTATGGTTAAGTGAATTAATGTATATAAGACAATTAGGTAATTCTCTGGCAGATAGTCAGGAGTCAGGAAATGTTCATTCCTTCTTCTTTTACCCAGTGTAGCACAGGAAGCATAGCTTGTTAAGAATGAAAGTTAAATCCATTCTAGTGAAGTCTGGAGAGGGCTCATTACATTAAACTCTTGAGTAAAAAAAGCATTCAAGAAATCCCTCTTACCATTTCTTTTTCTAAATTTTTAAACTTGTTTCTCTTTATAAAATTTATACTACTCTAGGACTGAAATTATGTTGTGGAGCAAGCGGTAGGTAGCCATTTGAATGAGATGTGGTAATAATATGCAAATTTTAAAATAATTTGAAATGATCATGTATGTCTTCAGTCAATCAAAATATTTATTAAGGATTTCTACTATACTGTAAATTAACAAGGTTATACTATAACAACTTAGATTGTAGAAGGAGTAGGATACCAATTTATAGCTAATATAACAAAATTACACACATTCATTGAGAAGAATTAAGCAGAAGTCTTGGCTCTATCACTTAACCAAGCAATGTACCACTTTGAAGTCTTAATTTCTTCTTTTATAGTATAAATTATGATGAAAATGATTAAGGTGATGATGATGACATTATTATAATTTATGTCATAGATGTGGTTCTTAGCTTTCATGATTATTATAAAAATCCAATAAAATAATATTTTAAAGGCATTCTGTAAACTATACAGTAACTAATAATTACTTCTAAATACTGTTTTTTTGATATTAAGAAAATAAATTTTCTAGTTAGCTGAATAAGAAATAAACTGAAAACTAATTTTTTAGATGAGATTTGAGTTTTGAATGGAACTGGTTTTTTTTGTTGTTGGTTTTTCGGTGGAGAAAGTGGATTGTGGAATTGATGAGGCAAAATTTCATTTAAGAAATGTTTTTGCAGGTTTCTATGAAAATAAATGCATTATTTAGAATGCTATAGCTACAAAAATATAGTATTTAAAAATTATTGCTCTGTTTCCAGCCACGATGAAGTAACGTGCATCAGCCTTAACTTTCTGTAAGCAACTATAAAAGTGGACAAAATATATATAGCATCCACTTTCAAACATTGGACAACATTCAGCACAAGGTTGTGATTCTTGAGAAAAGAGAAATATGTGAGATGACATCTGCATTCACTTTGACTTTCTGCCTGGGGAAATTTTCAAACAATAAGGCAGAAAAATGCAACCCAATTAGAATGCATCAGTATTGCTTGATATAGGAAAAGAGATTGGGCTGATGAGGAAGCTGAAATTTGCACAACAGTACAATTGCAGTACAACTGTAGTTATACAGTGTTTGTAGAAAAGGAAGCTGCAAAATGAAAGATCTCAAGAAAAGCACGTACAACCACCTTGAGAGTTTGGCTGAATGGTAAGCTGCCTATGCACAGATCTATGAGGCCTCACTGACAACAGCTACTGTCAGCCTGTGATATGAAAGGAGATGCAAGAGGATGAACACAACTGGGAGTAGTTAGAATTCTGACAGCCAGTGTGGAAAAACCTCACTGAACACGGAAGACATTCAGTTGAGACCCAAGAAAGACCACTCCTTAGGCTTAAGTCTACTCTAGCCCTAGAAAGATGATCCTTACCTGGGGGCAATAATGTCCCTCAGGGGAAATTTGGCAATGTCTGTAGATATTATTGGGTTGTCACAACTTTGGTGAGGTGCTATTGGCATCTACGGCATAAGGGCCAGGAAAGCGGCTACACATTCTGCAATGCATGTCATCTGGACAAAATAGTCAGTAGTTCTGAGACTGAGTAATACTGAGGGCTATTCAAGACTCACCCTAACAAAGTGTAAAACAAAGGCTAAGCAAAATTTAGCTAATATATCAATATAAACTACAAGTCAGAGCAAAACACAATAATCTCTAAAGGAAGAAAAAATATCATATTTTAAACAATCTATCATCCACAATTTCTTGTATACAATAAAAAAATTAGATATGTGAAGAAGTTGTCAATTATAAAGAGTTAATAGAAACAGATTCAGAGATAAAGTGAATTAACAAATAAACATGTTAAAACTTCTTAAATATCTTTAAAATGTTTGAGGAAAAGGTAAATTGAACAATTGGGGAAACCACATAGGAATAAATATTATGTGAAAGAACTAAATGAAAACAGTAAACCAGCTATGGCAGGGGAGGATCACTGGTGCAGGGTATCAGTGAAGGGGAGATGTGTGGGGAGGAGTACACCTAGGGCAGTCTTCTAAGGCACATGAATATGTTCAGGTATTCATGGAACATTGTCTCAGTGGGTGGAGACCCACACAATAACCAAAAGAATAACAAATTCCCATCTTGGGAAGTCCTGCTACATTCTCTAACAGAGTGGTAAGAATCCCCTGAGTACATAGACAGTGCCTAGTGAGGGAGGACAGACCATTATGTCAGGCCCTTGATATTGATGGTTGTACTTATGAACCTTTTCTTGTGAAATTGAAGCTTAGCCTAATGTTACATATTATCTAATAATTGCCTCCTGAAAGTCTCTTTGTTCCTCAAATGTGGTTTCTCTCTAAGTCAAAGTCAGCATACAAACTCATTACCTTTCCCCAGTGTGGGTCATGAATCCCAGGAATGAGCCTCCCTGGCACTGAGGGATTATTTCCAAGCACTGACTAGTGATGCATCTGGAAAAAGTCTTTGACCAAAAGGGGGAATATTAAATACAAATGAGTTTTTATGGCTAAGAGATTTCAAAGTTTGTCAGGAGGTCATTCCAAAGGTTATGCTCATGCAAGTCTTAGGAGGATCTCATTGACTGCCACAGTACACAGTGCCTCAAACAGCAGGGCTCCTGAAGGCTCTAGAGACATCTAGAATGTTTGAAATGAAAAATTCCTTGCATGAGTTTAAACAGGGATTGGAGATAGCAGAAGAAAAGATCAGTGAAAATTAAATGAGTTCAATAGAAGCTGAAGCTATCCCAAACTGAAGCAAAGACAGACAAAAGTATTGGAAAAACAAAAAATAATAACTCAGTGACCCATAGGATAATATCAGCTGGCCCAAAATAATTTATTTGAAACAAAAACACAGAAAGATAGAAAAGAAAAAATGGGAAATAACATATATTTTATTGTTTTTGCCAGTTATATACAAATATATTGTAGGAATATATATTTTTATACAGAATGTAGCAAAATGTATAAGTAACCAGTAGTAAGTGACCTGCTAAAATTATATTTTAAAATTAATTCTAATAGCTTATATGGATTTTATTACAAAAAGAAAGTCATGCAATTTTTCTTAGTTTGCCAGACTGCTATGACAAATGTCACAAAATGAGTTGGCATAAACAACAAGCATTTATCAGCTCACAGTTTTGAGGATAGAAGTCCAAAATCAAGACATGGAAATTTCTGCCTCCTGTCACATGGTGATGTCCTCTTCTTTGTCCTTCTGTGGATTCTGGGTTCTTTTTATAGACCCACTTTGGTTCAGTGCACCACAACTTAACTGAAAGCAACATCTTCAAAAGTTTCTATTTATAATGGGTTCATGCCCACAACGAGGGATATTAAGACTAAGAACATGGTTTCAGTCACTTGAGAATAATCAAGATTTGTTTTTCACCCTTTTCAATTATATTACTTTTGTTTCTTCATGAGACTGAGAGAAGTTCTACTCAGCTCCTTTGCCTAGCATCTATTGTCAAATCCGCAAATGTTTTGAAGGGAAATATGACAAGAAATGTCAGCCTCAACTCCCTTTTTTCCCTTATCTGTGAGATCCTGTCCCTTAAAGAATTAATTACCTGTTGTAAAAGCAATCTGACCTCTTCAAACACGTTTTTCCTAAATTCTTTAATTGTTTAGACTGTCATTTCTAGAAGCAGAAATCATAAAATATTTTTTTTCAATTGGAGAAGTTATGATTTACAGAACAATCATGCATAAAATACAGGATTCCCATAACCACCCCAGGATCTACAACTTGTATTGGGGTGGAACATTTGTTAGAATTGATGATTGTGCATTTTTATAATTGTACTATTAACTAAGGTCCATGAATTAGCTTAGGGCTCCCTGTTTGTGTAGTGTAGTTCCATAGATTTTTCTTTGAATTTTTATTATAATACCATAAATACAATCTAATATTTCCTCTTCTAGTCATATTCAGATATATATTTCAGTGCTGTTAATTGCATTCAAAATATTGTGGTACTATCACCACCATCGATTGCCTAAATAAGCCCATCATTCCAAACAGGAACTCTGTACATGTTAAGTCCTATCCCTACCCCAATGCCTGGCAACCTATATTCTAGACTGTAGCTCTATGAGTTTGCTGATTCTAATTCTTTCAAATCAGTGAGATCATATAATATTTGTCTTTTGTGTCTGGCTTTCTTCATTCAACATAATGTCTTCAATATTCATCCATGTTGTCACATGTATCAGGTCTTCACTATGTTTTATGGCTGAATAATATTCCATTTTATGTATATACATTTTATTTATCCATTTATAGGTTGTTGAAGACTTGCAGTTGCTTCCATCCTTTGGCAATTGTGAATACTGCTGCTATGATTGTTGGTATGAAAATATGTTTTTGAGTTCCTGCTTTTAATTCTTTTGGTTACATACCTAGGAGTGGAAATGCCAGGCCATATGATAGTTCTATACTTAACTTTCTGAAGAACTGCCAGACTATTGTCCACAGTGGCTATGCCATTTTAGAGTGCCAGCAGCAATGAATGAGCACCCCTATTTTTCCTCATCCTCTCCAACACTTGCTATTTTTCAATTTGTTGTTGTTGTTTTAATAACAGCCATTCTAATGGGTGAGAAATGGTATCTCATTGTGGCTTTGATTTGCATTTCCTTAATGGCTAATGATGTTGAGCATCTTTTTTCATGATTTCTGGCCATTTGTATATCTTCTTTGGAGAGATGTTTTTTCAAGTCTTTTGACCATTTTTAAATGGAATTGTTTGCCTTTTTGTTGTTAAGTTGAAGGATTTATATATTCAGGATATTAAACCATTATCAGATATGTGGCTTCCAAATATTTTCTCCCATTGTGTAGATTGTCATTTTACTTTCATGATAAAGTCCATTAAGACACATGGTTTTTTAATTTTGATGAAGTCCTATTTATCTACTTTTTATTTTGTTACTTGTGTTTGGTGTAAAGTCTAAATAAACATCGCCTAACACAAGATCTTGAAGGTGCTTTCCTATGTCTTATTCTAGGAGTTTGATTGTTCTACTTCTTATATTTAGGTTATTGATCGATTTTGAGTTGATTTTTGTATATGATGTGAAATAGGGGTCTTTTTTCTCTTCTTTGCAATTGGAGATCTAGTTTTCACAGTCCCATTTTTTGAAAAGACTGCTCTTTTCCAATAGAGTGGTCTTTGCCGCTTGTCAAAAATCAGTTAGCCATAAATATGAACATTGATTTCTGAGATGTCAATTCTATTCCATTAGTCTATATGTCTGTATTTGTGCCAGTGCATGCTGTTTTGATTACTGTGACTTTGTAATACATTTTAAGATTGGGAAGTGTCATTTTTCATTTTCAAGATGGATTTCGCTAATGGTGATCATTACCCTTTCATATAAATTTGATGATTGGCTTTTCCATTTCTGCAAAGAAGGTTGTTGGAATTTTTATTGGGATTGTATTGAATCTATAATTGCTTTGAATACTATTGACATTTCAATGATATTTGGTCTTCCAAACTATGAATACAGAATGTTCTTCCATTTATTTAGGTCTTAATTCTTTTACCAATATTTTATAGTTTTCTGTGTACAACTCCTTTTCATCTTTGGTTAGACTTATTTCTAAATATTTGATTCTTTTAATTGCTTTTGATAATTGAATTACTTTTTTATTAATTTTTGACTGTTCATTGCTATTGTATAGAAATACTACTGATTTGGGGTGTTGGTTTTTTACCCCACCACTTTGTTGAATTCATTTATTAGCTCTTGGAGCTTTATTGTAGGTTTTTTTTTTTTTCAGGATTTTCTGTAAATAGTATTATATTATCTGCAAATAAGGAACATTTTACTTCTTCTTTCTTAGAGGTTAAGCTTTCAGTCTTTGAACATTAAGTAGAATGTTAGCTGTGGGGTTTTCATATATGCCCTATATCATGTTGAGGAAGTTTCCCACTACTTCTAGTGTTTTACGTGCTTTTACCATGAAGGGGCCCTGGATTTGGTCAAAGGCCTTTTATGCTTCAATTAAGAAGATCATGTGGTTTTTCCTTTAATCTGTTGAGGTCGTGTATTACATTTATTGATTTTCTTATGTTGCATCAACCTTGCATATCAAGGATAAATGTCACTTGATCATGGAATATAATTCTTTTAATATGCTATTGAATGCAGTTTGGCAGTATTTTGTTGATTTGCATCTATTTTCATTGGTATGTAGCTTTCTTTCCTTGTGGTATCTTTACCAGACATTGGTATGAGGGTGATGCTGGCCTCTTAGAGTATCTTAGGGAATGTTCCCTTCTCTTTGATATTTTAGAAGAGTGTGAGCAGAATTGGAATTAAGTCCTTTTGGAATGTTTAGTGAATTCCCCTCTGAAGTCATATGTCCCTGGGCTCTTTGGTTGGAAGGATTTTGAATACTGGTTCAATCTCTTTATTAGTAATTTGTTGAGATAATCTGTCTCTTCTTGTTTCAATGAAGGTAGTCTGTGTGTTTTTAAGAATTTGTTCATTTCATTTAGGTTATCTAATTTATTGGCCTACAGTTGTTCATAGTATCCTCTTCTAGTAGTTTTTTCTTTTTTTCCCATTTTTAAAATTTTTAACTTTTAAAAAAGCTTTAGATTACATAAATGTTATATAAAAAATGTAGGGTATACCATATTCCCCACTCTCTCCCTCCCACACTTTTCCACATTAACAACATCTTTCAATAGTGTGGTACATTTGTTACAATTGATGAACACATATTGAAGCATTGCTACTATTTGTGGACTATAATTTATGTTATAGTTTACCCTCTGCCCATCACAATTTTATAGGTCATGACAAAATGTATAAGGGCCTGTAGCCATCATTGCAATGTCATGCAGGATAATTCCAATGTCCTGAAAATGCCCCCAAGTACTTTTTATTTCAGCAGAGTCAATACTATTGGCCCGTTTCATTTTTTACTTTCATTGTTTGTATCATCTCTCTTTTTCTCTTTTTGCAGTCTAGTTAATGGTTTGTCAATTTCATTGATCTTTACAGAGAAACAACTTTGTGTTTTGTATTTTCTCTCTGTTTTCTATTTCATTTATCTCCCTTTAATATTTGTTACTTTCTTCATTCTGCTTGCTTTGAGCTTAGTTTGATCTTCTTTCTTTCTCTAGCTCCTCTAGTTTTGAAGCTAGGTGTGTGATTTGAAGTAATTTTCCTTTTTTAATGTAAGAATTGGGAGCTCTAAATATCCTTCTCAGCACTGCCTTCCATGTATCCTATAAATTTTGTTATGTTATATTTTCTTTTTCATTCACCTCAATATATTTCATAATTTTCCTTTGATTTTCTCTTTAACCCATTAGTTGTTTAAGAATATGTTGGTTAATTTCCATATATTTGTGAATTTTCTCCCTCTGTTATTGATTTCCAGCTTAATTCCTTTGTATTCTGAGAATGCGCCTTGCATGACTTCAAAATTTTTAAAATTTTTAAGACTTGTTTTATGACCCAATCTGAGGTCTGTTCTGTAGAATGGTCCATGTGCACTTGAAAAGAATGTGTATTCTGTTTTTGTTTGATGAAGTCTTTTATATATGTCTGTTAGGTCTAGTTGGTTTAGCATATCATACAAGTCTTGTACTTTCTTATGACCTTCTGACTATATTCTATCCATTATTGAGAGTGTACAAAAGTCTTTTACTATTAATGTAGAACCAGCAAATTTTCCCTTCAAATCTTTCAGATATTTTTTCAAATATGTTGATGCTTTGCTATTAGGTACATATTTATTTAAAATTGTTACATCTTCCTGTTGGATTGTCCCTTTGTCAGTATGTGATTGCCTTCTTTGTCCCTCATAACTTTCTTTGACATAAAGTCACTACTTAATCTTATATTAATAGATCCATCCCAGATCTCTTTGGGTTACTACTTGCATGGAATATAAGTTTTCTATCTTTCCATCATCAACATACTTACATATTTGAATTTAAGATGAGTCCATTTCAGACACTATTTGGGAGTCATGTTTTTTAATTCATTGTGCCAATTTCTGACTTTTTACTGGAGAGTTTGATATTATTTATGAATTCCAAAAAGAGATATTGATTATGTTTGTAAACTCCTCTATTCCTATGGTCATGTCACCCTTTGATTGATTTAAATCTGAGGTTTCACTTTTACTTTATTAAATCAAGATTAGGGCTTTTATTCAATCACATCTTTAGAGAAGACAGGGTTGAATCCCTGCCCATTTGATGGGCTATATAAATGGTCACTGAATCAAGAACATGGCAGTAGATACACAGAGAACACAGAGAAAGACATGGCAGAGGATAGAACTTAGTTTTGATGCTGGAATCCCAGAGAGATGAGACATTCACCTGATAGTTTATAGCTGACATTGTGAAGAGAACAGAGCAGCTGAGCCCAGAAAGAAATGAGCCCCAGGAAGAGAGATGAGCCCTCCAGCTTACAGGTGAGATCAGAAGAAGCTGGGTCCACAGAACCTTAAGAGGAAGAGGAAGGCTGAACCGTCACAGACATCATCAACTGTCTTGCTTCAACACATGGGCAATGACTTTGGGTGAGAAAATACCTCTTATGGTACCTTGAGTTGGACTCTTTAGGGCCTTGTGACTGTAAGTTTCTACCCCAAATAAATACCCTTTATAAAAGCCAACAGATTTCTGGTGCTTTGCATCAGCACCCCTTTGGCTGACAGAGAGCTTAATCCATTTACATCGAAACTCACTACTGATAATACATGTCTTTCTTCTGCCATTTATCTCTTGAGCATTTGGAAATCTTAAATATTTTTGTCCCTCTTTTCCATTAATGCCTAATTTGATATTTATTTGCTTTTTTGTGTTGTAACATATTGAGTGCCATTTCACTTCAATCATAGAAAATATATTTTCTATGTATTTTCTTTGTGGTTACCATAGGGTTAAAATTTATCTTTCTAAATATGTAACAATCATATTTGGTCTGTGTTGCAGTGTGACACTTTTGTGGACCCCCACAAAATCCTGTTTGTAAAGATAATCCTTTCCTGTGTATACAAACCTATTGTAGGTGGGACCTTCTGATTAAATTACTTCTATTAAGGGCCTTTGATTAGATTGTATGACCCAGGATAGGCCTTACTCCTCTTACTGGAGTCCTTTATAAATGGAGGAGTAAAAATCTGCAGACACAGAAAAAAAATATAGAGTTAGAGAGGGACTCAAAAGCTGAAATTAATGGAACACAGAAATTGAGAGAAGGTCTCAGACAGAGCAGCCAGAAGCTGAAAGTAATGAGGACTGGAGGAGCAGGTAGACACAAGGTGACTCCACAATTCCATCCTCCATGTGCCTGAACACCCACAGCTGCAGCTCAGGGATAAAGTGAACCTGGAGGAGAAGGCAGAGACCAGCAGAACCAGCCATTGTGCCCTGCCATGTGCCTGATCACTCACAACTGCAGCTCTGATGATACCTTGAATTTGGACACTTTCCCAGCCTCAGAACTATAAGCTTTTAACCTAATAAATCACCACTGAAAAAGCCAACTCATTTCTGATATATTGCTCCCAGCAGCTTTTAGCAAACTAAAATAGTGTGATACCAACCTAACTTCAATAACATGTACATATGCATTGCTTATACCCTGCTGTACCCCCTCATTCTTTTTTGTACTTGTTACCACATATATCTTTGTTTATTGTATGTATTGTATGTTTAAAACCATAATCATTACTGCATTTATGCATTTGCATTTTAGCACCAGTAGGAAGTAAGAAATGAAGTCACATATCAAACAATACTTTACAATACTACTGGCATTTATAATTACTCAAATGGCTAATTTTACCATTGGCCTTAATTTCTTTATTTCTTGCCATTGTCTAAAGTCCTTTCTTTTGTGTCTGAAAAACTCTCTTTAGCATGACTTGTAGGACAGCTCTAGTGGTCATGAATTCCCTCAGCTTTTGTTTATGAGAATGTCTTAATCTCTCCCTCATTTTGGAAGAAAGTTTCACTATATATAAAATTTTCATTTCAGTTATTGTGGCCTTCAACTCCAGCAGATCTGTTTGGGTCCTTTGTACCATTTCTACCTCTTTACTAAAATTATCGTGCTGCTTTTTCTTTGTTTTCCTGAAATTTTTAAATTATTTCTCTGTATTTTTCTGCATTTCTTTGAGCATTATTAACATGTTTTTTAAGGCTTTATTTGATATGGCCATATTTTCGTCTTCTTCATTAGTGTTTTCTGGTTTTTTGTTCTTTTCCTTTGGATGGGTCATAATTTCCTGTTTGTTTGTCTTTTACTTTTGTTGCACACTGTACAGTTTACTATTTTAAAATGTTAAGATGTCCTTTTCTTGGTTTTGTAACCAGCTGGTGATAAGACAGAGATTTTCTTGAGCTTCAGCCTTCCTATCAGGAAGGTCTGCCCAAGGCGAATTCAGAGTGCACAGTTTTCTTGTCTTTCTGGGCCTGTGTCTTGTCCTGGCCTTTTTCTTGTTAATTGTTTACTTGAGTTTGGTTGTCCCTTCTGTTTCCCAGGAGAAAGACCTTCTTCTGTCAGGTGTTTGAAGATGATAGGTCTTTGTCTGGAACTATATGCCTTTATAGTTTTATTTTACACTTCTTTTGTTGTCTCAAGCTGCCTTTGCCTACATGGCAAATTCTGGGAGGAAGGCACAGCAAGAAGAGTTTTTCAAGTTAGTGTTTCCCAGCCAGCACAGTTCTGGGGATCCATGAATGGGACTCAGACTATCTCTAAAATGCCCTGGGGAGGGGATCAGGAAGGACTCCAAGTTAGCCCTTCAGCTAACTGTCCCAGTAGCTCTGAGAAAGCGCAGTGTATTTAAGTATCCACTGCCACTGCTACTGCCTCTGTCCAGGACAGGTTGAAACAATAGCTGCTACCACTTCTTTCTGTAGTGAGTTGAAACAATAGCACCCTCAGAGCTGTGCCCACAACCATCCAAATTCGCTAAACAAAAATGATCTGTGATCAGCCATGCCTACCCTTGTTCTTTTTATGTCCCTTTTTGTCACCAGCAGCCAGCCTGGGGCTAGACCCAAGGGTGGTCTGCCATGCAATTGAGGGGATGAACACCCATAGCCTCTTCACAGTAAGAGCAATTTACTGTCCTCTGCCATAATTTATCTTCCTCTCACTCTTCCCTGTATGTGGCATGGTGCTGTTTTGGCCTCCAGTTTCAAATTAGTTGTTACAGACAGTTCCTGGTTGTTTAATAGTTGTTTTGAGTCTTGGATCTCCATACTTTTCCAACTTCCTACAATTCTCCCTTAAAATACTTTTAATGTTTTAGTATATTACATGTTGAGAAGATAAAAATGATCTCCAGTTCTGCAGAAAATATATGCTCTTAACATGTAGGTGGATAAAGATTTTATTTTTGGATTTAATGTATGTCAAAATATTTTGTGTTAAGACATTATCACTGAACATCATGATCTTTAAACTGACTGAACATACATCAAACTGAAAATTTCAAAATGAGATGGAGGAAATGTATTGTTTTAGTGTTTCCAGTTAAATTCTTCAATTAAGTAATATGAGAAAGTTTGTTTATTCATTTCAAGTCCTTCAGTTCTCACACAGGTAGAACTAGCCAATCTTTAGAATTAATTTCTTACTTCCAGAGGTGAATTATTTATGATGGTCTAGTAAAAATGTTGGGATGAATGAGAATTTTCTTTTCTTTCTATTCCTATAAGGTTTTTGCTGGAAAATGTGGTATAAAAATTCAAAGTGGCACAATAAGGTGACGAGGAAATAGTGAGTAATATAGCCAACTACAAGTTTAAAATAATTATATTGTACTTTGTTAGCAATTATATTTATACTTATAGATGTATATGAGTAATTGTATCATTTCTAACAAATGGGTGCACCAAAATTGTCTATATATTTAACATTATAATCATATATAATAAAACATGAATGTTCTCTTATTCTGCATTTCTAATATTCTGATAGAATGAACACTTCATCACTGGGGAATGTAGTAACTCATATCCCATGATAAAACATCTTTGACTGCTGGTAGCATAAAAATTGAGCTTGTTTCAATTGCTGCCAAATTATAAATTATAAAGGGCTGGTCTTAATGGAAACAATTGCTTAAGCATGTTAATTAAAGTAAGAAAGGTGAGAAAGTAAATATTAGAAATTAGGTAACTAGTGCCCTGGATGGCTGGGAAAGATGTAGGTGGTGCAGGAAAGTTTGATCTCATGCAAGGAAAAAGCAAGTTCCCAATTGTCAAGGACAACAAATCAAAATTAGTTTTTTCCCATGAATATGTGGTCACTGGTTTGCTAGCTTGTGTTATAAACATATTTATAATTTCATTCTTGAAAACCACTAAATTTGCCAACACATGAGAAGTTCAATAATAATATCTGTTAAAATAATGAATATTACAAAACTGCTTATAAGGATTTAATTTAGTTTGGGCCCTCTTTTTTTGTGTGTACACATACTGTACATTGAGCACAAGGTGACCTGAAGTCACTCTTGTCTTTGGAGGTCTCTGACCCAGAGTCTCCTTGCTGTGCTGATTCTAAAAAATCAACCAGACATGTAACTTCCTCCTTCCTATTTCCCCTCTCCTTCTGGACTTTTCCTGGCTCTATTTCCCTTTTCAGTGGTCTCTCACACCACAGCCTCTGGAATGTCTCATGCTTTAAGGAATTGTACCTCACACAATTTGTCAAAACTTTTCGCCAATAAATAGCTTGTCTGTTACTGCATCTACTGGTCAAATCTTTTTCATGATCACTCTAAAATCCTCAAACTTGACCTCACCACATAGTCACATACACACTAGGATTTTTTTTTTTATCATTCCCTTCAATTTATGTGACCTTTTCAGTCAATGAACTCTCACTTCCAAACTGAAGTTCCTTTAGGTACCTAGGTGTGAACTTGTGCTCCCTTCTGCCTGTCATGATGATGTGCCCAATGGTGGAAACTCCAACAGCCTGAGTCAGAGAAAGAGAACACTGATTTACATTGATTTACAATGGCACACATACTCTATTCTAGTCCTATTGGACACACAGTGTGAGCAAAACTTAAACCTTCATTATTTTAAGCCACTGAGACTTTGAAACTGTTTATAATTGTAGCATAAATTCAAAATTCTTCAAGGAAAAAATAGACAATATTAAATTCCACAAGAAAGAAAATTCTGAAGAAAGCAATTCACTAAACTCTTTTCCTCTAACATTATTTAACTGAATTATCAAGTATCCAAAAATTATTCATTTACTCAAAAATATTCATTGAGTACCTTTTATATACTAGATATATAGGTCTCTGGAATATATAAGTTAAACAAACAGACAGGAAAAAGCCAAAAAGTTGTGACTCCACAAATCATATATTTTAATAGGAATAGACAGACAATCTACAGTAAAGCTAAACATATTAATAAATATGGTATATTTATTATATATTTACATATTATATATTTATTATAAATATATATTTATTATCTATACAAATATATATAGAATGTTTAAAGTACTAAAGCAAAAGTAGATCAGTTGGAGATTTAGTGTGATTAGATTGGAGTTAGAAAGCAGGGAGAATTAGTAAGAGATGAGATCAAAGATCTAATGATGAGGTTGAGAGAAGCTATACTTTCTAAGCAAATTTAAGGTTTTGGTTTTAATTATGAGTGAATTGGAGTATCATGGTTTATTAGTCAGCCAACAGGGTGCTGATACAAAATATCAGAAATCTGTTGGCTTTTATAAAGAGTATTTATTTGGGGTAGAAACTTACAGTTACCAGGCCATAAAACATAAGTTTTTTCCCTCACCAAAGTCTACTGCCATGTGTTGGGGCAAGATGGCTGCCGTCTGCCAAGAGTTTAGGCTTCTTGGGTTCCTCTCTTCCGGGGGCTCCATTACTCTCTGGGCTAAGCTGCTATGCTGTCGCCACAAGGCCAGCTGTAAACAATTAGGCAAATGGCTCTGTCTCTCTCCCCGGGGCTTCTGCTGTGTCTAAGGAGCCATCTCTATTCATCTGTGTTCTCCTGTGTATTCACTTCCTGGGCTCCAGCTTAAAACTCTCAATTCTGTCCTTTGCCATGTCTTTTCTCTGTGAGTCCCCATCCACCAAGGGGTAGGGACTCAATGCCTTACTGACATGGTCCAATCAAAGTCCTAATCATAATTTAATCAATTAAAACTGATACCTTTGACAGACCAGTTTACAAACATAATCCAATAACTATTTTTGGAATTCATAAACAATGCCAAACAGCTACACATAGTAATTTTATAAAACTCATTTCATTCTCATCTAACTTCTACTTAAAAAATCAATATAAGAAATAGTGGGATTATGAATATATTTTAAAGAAAGAGCCAAAACAAGATATTTTGGGATCTTGGATGTGTGATATGGGAGGCAAAAGTACATTAAGTATTCGTTTAATTTCCTTGGCTGCTTAAGCAAATACCATGAAATTGGTCAGGTTAAACAATGGGAATGTATTAGCTTATGGTTTTGAGGCTAAAAGAGTGTCCAAATCAAGGCATCAAGGTGATGATTCCTTCCTGAAAATTAGTATTCTGGGGCTGGCTGCCAGTGATTCTTGTCTCCTCTCTTATGTGGCAAGGCACATAGTGGTCTCCCCTTCCTCCTCTTGGATCTGTTGATGTCCAGCCTCTTGCTTCCTGTAGCTTTCTCTGAGAAGTTCATTCTTTTATTAAGGACTCCACGAATAGGATTAAGACACATACTGATTGTGGCGGGATACACTTTAAATGAATAACCTCATCAAAAGGCCCTACTTACAATAGGTTCAAACCCACAGGAATGGATTAAATTTAAGAACATTTTTTTTCTTTCTTTTTTTCTGGAGATACATACATCTTCCAACCACCCCAGGTATAAATATTATACCTGATAAGCAATTGGGAGGTTTGAGTTGTAAACATTTCTCAGGAAGACAACTTCATAAATTCTAAGTCTACTCAGACCTTTCTGCTCAGCAGTACAAACTATACACTTAAAAGCGGTGAAGATGTATGCTTTCATCCCACTAAAGCTTTTCCTCCTTCTCTATTTCTATCTCATTAAAAGACACCATGTTGACCCAAGTGGCTCCAGTTAAACACCTAGATATGATCTTTAACAACTCACTCTATTAAATTCCCACATTCACAGAGTCACTAAATTCTGATATATCTACCCTCTAAAATGCTCTATAACCTTTCAAACTATCTCAATCACAGCTGCCATCATTTTCATGCAATTTTCATTTCACTCCAGATTAGAATAACTATCTTTTGAATATACTGAATCTATTTAAACATTCCATTCTGCATGACGCATATATGGTTAAGAAAAATATGTAACAATACATCATAAACCAGTTAACCATTATAGGTAGATTAAACATCTAAATGCAAAAGGCAAAACTATTTATTTACTTAAAGAAAATAAAGGGAAATATCTTGGTGATTTATGGTAAGATAGGATTTTTAAAGCATAGAATCTGAAAATATGAAGAAAAATAATTTTAGTTCAATATTTTTAAGTACTGCTAGGAATTAATTGTTAAAAAAAATATGTTTCAGTAGAAAGGAAGAAAAGATAACTGTTAAGAAAGTTTATAGAATTGAAAACACAAGATGCCACTATACATAAGAAAAGATGTTCCACATCATTTGTCAACAGGTACAATGAAATGTAAACAAATATGTGATAGCCTTTCACGGTCACCAGATTGTCAAATTTTAATGACACCAAAGGTTGGTGAGGAAATGGAGAAATTAGAGCTTTCATCCAATTCTGGTGGGAAGTTAAACTGTAAAAAAAAAATGGCTTTGTCTGGTAAATTTGAAATATACAGTAATTCTACTACTGAATATATATCTTAAAGCAATATTTCTCAACAGTGACATATTAAGCGGGATAATTCTTCAGCATGTGTGTGTGTGTGTGTGTGTAGGTGAGTGTGGAAGTGGGGGAAGCGAGCTGCCCTGTGTATTGCAGGATATTTAACAGTATCCCTAGCTGTACAGAGCTGGAGCTGAGCTAGGAGCTGAACTGAGAGTTGAGCTGAACTGCCAGGTTTAAGGTAGCCAATTAAAACAGTTAAAACCAAACTGGAAGTAACAGTGAAGTTTTTAACTCTTTAATGCCTCATTGCCTAGGAAGTCCCCAAACAAAAGGCTTCTGCAATTTTATGGACAGAGGGGCGGGAGAGGAGAGTGTTTAGGAGTGGAAAAGTACCTTACACTGAGTCGGAGGGGAGAAAAATGTCTTTAACTTCTCCCCCTTACCAATCCTCCACCCCCACCTTAAGAGGTTTCAGCAGAGGTGCCTGGATTAGTAATGCAGATATTCATAAGAGCATGTCCCCCAGGGGAGCCTGAGTCCTTGGCTTTAACTCCCTTCAGAGACTGCAGTGCACTGGCTGTCTGTGTGGATGGGCAGCTTTCCCCCATGAGGCCTGCCAGGGAGTCTTTGTAATTGTTGATTGTTGGGAATGAATAATAAAATATAGGATTTTGTCCAAGAGCTGACTTCTCACTCACTCGCTAGATGTGGTAGCACCCCCACCCCCATATTGTAACAACCCCAAAATATCTCCAGACATTGCCAAATATCTCCTGTGGGAAGTGGGAGGAGCAAACCCCATCCCCACCCCACCAAGTTGAGAACCACTGCCCTAGAGTTTCTCTTACACATGTCATCTGTAGACATGCAAAATATGAATGTAATATTCTTGTAATAGAAAAATATCTAGAAAGTAGCCAAATGGCAACCAAAAGTAGATTTAATAAATAAACCTTGATATATTAATGGAGTGAAAAATTATGGAGTCATGAAAATTAATGATTGACAACAAACTTGGCTGAATTTCAATATACAATTGAGTAAAAGAACAAAGCACAGAAGAAGACATAATATATTCGACCATAGTATAACATGAAAGAGCAGGTAAAACAAAGTATTTTAAGGGATAGCTATATATGTGATAACACATTAAAGAAAAGAAGAAAAATAACAAAAAATTCAGGATAGCTGTCAGCTTTTGAGTGATGGAAGATGACAGAAAGACAAAAGGCACATTGTGTGGCCTTCTAAGGAATTGGTACCATTCTATCTCCTGGATACAGTGGTGTTAATTTATTATTCTTCTTTGAAATTTCTGTATCTTGTTTGCATTTTGTTGTATGTATAACATAATTTACTATGTAACAGTTTAAAAAATCAGCAAAGACTGATTACAAACTAAATGAATTCACTCTAAAATAATTTTTGTAAGAAAAAATTAATAGGTGATAAATAAAAAGCAGAAAATGACAAGAGTAAAAATTTATTTATGTTGCTTTTAATTATCTGAAACAAGTACATATAGAAAAATAAATAATAAAAAAATAAAAAATGCATACTATAATAAGGTCATGAAGTAATTCTAGCTAAGCAATATTAAACAGAAAAGAAAATTGAATTTCAGGCCAAAAAATCCCTAATTGTGAAAATAAAGGTAAGTAATGCACAATAATAAGAGAAAAAAAGCTACAAAGAAGATATAAAAACCTGAATTTCCTATACCTAAAAATATATAAATTTAGGTATAGGAAATTCATATATATAAATATTGTTTCATATATACATATATTAGGTTAAATTACAAGTTCTAATGGCATATGCATGAACAGAATGAGGTTTTAACATATCTGTGACAAAAATTGATAGCTCTGGCTAACAAAAAACTAAAAGTGATGTGAAGTATGTGAATTAATAAAACTTCATTAAACCATTCCCCTTAAGTAATGAGGATATGTATACTCTTCTTTCACCTATTTCTCAGTCAGTCATTATCTTTTCATATACTCTTATATAAATGTTATATTTGCAACAAACATTTAGCAGTATAAGAAGTCATCTATATCCTTTTTCCAAAAAGTGATGTTCTCTGCTGTTTGCTTCCATTTATTTTCCTACTGTTTCCATCTGCATCCATTCATAGAGCAGAGGTTTATTGTGCCTTACTATGTATCAGATCTTCTGTGAAGATAGATGAATAAAAAATTACCCATTCCCAGAGGTAGCTCATAGTATACATCACAGTGTCTTTAAAGATACTATAAAATGTGATAAGTTCTCTAAGAGAAATGCATAAATAATGTGATAGAAAGCAAAAAGGAATACACTGCTAGTTGTGAAGATGTTATAGAGCCAAGAAAGTTTCATTTCTTACAATTACAAAGCTCATATTCCTAAAATAAACATGTTATAGACTCTGTTTTCCTATCTGTCTCCACTACTGAGAACAGGATGAAAACAATTACGTTGAATTCATTTAGCCAAGTGATATATTGCTATCTCTTTATTTATATCATTATTACAAAGTATCCAAATTATCAACATAATTCAGCCTCTCTGCTCTTAACTAGTTTATTTCACATTATTTAAATCTACATCTCATGGGCACTTTATGTTCACAATCCTGCTGTCTACCACTTGGAAGATTTGTACAAGAGATATGAAGAGAATCTTTCATGTCATTAATTCACTGTTCAAGGATGAAGGTGTCTTTCTTCATCAGGTTCTTTTTAATATATACTGACCTTGCAAACTGTTATTGATTGAAAAAATTTTGAGTAGAGATTGTTTCAGGTTTACTTACACATAGTAGCCTTAATTAGGTTTATAGATTGGCTAAACTATCCATCATATTATTAAATTACTGAAAAAGGAGATAGTAGTAGTATCTCTATGGAATAAGAAGGAACAGGTATTCACAGAGCAATTAGTATGAACTAGAACTGAAGCTAGATGCTTATGAATGTTGTCTAAATTTATCTTTGAAAGTATATCATGCACCATATGAAACAGTTCAAAGTTTTCTCTATGGCATTTCATACCTGTTGGGATTGTTTCCTAATTCACATGTGTTCAGAGAATAATGATGATAGAGGAAGGGACAGAAGGGAGGGCTTTTTATGACGACATGCTAATGCCTATAGAACTTGACTACAATATATGCTGATTTCACTGCACAGGTTGGAAAAAGAGAATATTAGGAGCAATTTAAAATCTTATGCTGACCCTATATTGCACCAACAACTATGAACTCTCAAAAGAAAAATTAAGTCATTCTTCTCCATTACTGCTTTTAACAGATAGTAACTATATTAGTGTTTTAGGGCTTCTGTAACAAACTGCCACACACTTGGTGTCTTAAAAAAAACAGAAATTTATTTTCTCTTTGTCTTAAAGGCCAGAAATCTGAAATCAAAGTGCCAGCAGGGCATGTGATTCCCGCAAAGGTAAAAAAAAAACACAACTTTTTTTGCCTCTTCCAGGTTCTGATGGCCCCAGGCATTCCTTGGCTTGTGGCAGCATAACTCCAATCTATGCCTCTGTCTTCCTATGACCTGCCCATCCATCTGTGCCTTCCTTTCCTCTTCTTATGAGGACACGCATCACTGGATTTAAAGCCTACCCTTATCCAGGATGATTTCATCTCAAGATTGTTAATTATATCTGCCAAGACTTTTTTTTTTTTCTAAATAAAGTCAGATTCACAGGTTCTAGGTGAACATATCTTTTGGGGACATCATTATTCAACCCACTACAGTAGCTAAGGATACATATAAAATAATCCAAGGGTAAGCAAATATCTTATGTTTGGTATATATCTTGCTTTGAACAAATTGTTTTGATGATTTAATTTTATAATTTTTACTTTGTTTTGCTCAACTTCAGAGCAATAGACTGTTAGAACTATTATATATTTCAAATTGATTGGCATACAGTTGTACATAGTATCCTCTTATAGTCCTCTATATTTTCATTATTTGTATCATCTATTTTATTCTTTCTCTATCTGTCTAAAGATTTGTCAATTTTATTGACCTTTTCAAAGAACCAACTTTTGGTTTTATTGATTCTCTCTATTGTTTTCTAGTTCATTTATCTCCATTCTAATCTTTGTTATTTTTTTTTTTCTTCCTTCTTCTTGCTTTGGGTTTAGTTTGTGCTTCTTTTTCTAGTGCTTCCAGTTTTAAGGTTAGGTCTCTGACTTGAATTCTTTCTTCTTTTTTAATGTAAGCATTTAGAGCTATAAATTTCCCTTTCATTACTGTTTTTATTGCATCCCATACGTTTTGGTATGTTGTATTTTGCCTCAAGATATTTCCTAACTTTGCCTCTGATTTCATCTTCAAACCATTGGTTAAGAGTATGTTGTTTAATTTCCACATATTTGTGAATTTTCCATTTCTCCCTCTGTTATTAGTTCTAGTTCCATTCCACTGTGGAATGGAACTGTAGTCAGAGAATATGCATTGCATGATTTCAATATTTTTTAATTTACTGAGACTTTTTTTGTGAACTAACATATGGTCTACCATAAAGAATGATGCATGTTCACTTGAGAAGAATGTGTATTCTGATTTTGTTGGGTGAAGTGTTCTACATATGTCTGTTAGGTCTAGTTTGTTTAGAGTATTGTTCAAATCTTATATTTTCTTGTTGCTCTTCTTGCTAGATGTTCTACCATTATTGAAAGTGGTGTATGAATGTCTTCTATTAATGTGGAATTGTAAATTTTCCCCTTCAAATTTGTCATGTATTTTACTTCATGTATTTTGGGACTCTGCTGCTGCTAGGTGCATATGTATTTATAATTGTTACATCTGCATGATGAATTGTGCCCTTTATCAGCATATCATGACTGTCTTTATCCCTTATAACTTTTTTTGACATAATGTCTATGTTATCTGATATTAATATAGCTACCCCAGTTCTCTTTTGGTTACTACTTGCATGGTATATATTTTTTCCATTCTTTCACTTTCAGATAACCTGCTTGTATCTTTGAATGTAAGGCGAATCTCTAGCAGACAGCATATATTTAGGTCATGCTTTTTTTATCCATTCGGCCAGTCTCTGCCTTTTGACTGCTGATTTTATTCCATTTACATTTAAAGTAACTACTGATAATATAGGATTTTCTTCTGCCATTTTGCTAATCAGACTTTGTATGTCTTATGCTTTTTTTGTCCCTCAAGTCTTTCATTAATGCTTATTTTTATATTTATTTATTTATTTTTGTACTCCATTGAGTGTTTTCTCTTTTCCATATAGATATATTTTTTTCATCTATTTTCCTTGTGGTTGTCATATAACATCCTAAACTTTAAACATATAAGCATCATATTTTATTTGGTACCAACTTAACTTCAATAGCATACACATATGCTTTTTCTATAACCCTTTGGCCCCTCCTTTTTTTTTGGACTTGTTACCATTTATATCTTTGTCCATTGTATGTCCAAAACCATAGATTTATCACTACATTTTTTTTTCTTTGGAGGTACTACCATGTGAGATTGAACATAGGACCTCGTATGTGGGAAGCCAGCACTCAACCACTGAGCTAAATTGGCTTGCTTCCTGAGTTGTTTTTTGTTTGTTTGTTTGTTTTGCTTGCTGTTTGTTTTGTTTTTTTAGGAGGCACCAGGAACCTAACCCAGGACCTCCCATGTGGGAGGCAGGAGCTCAACCACTTGAGCCACATCCGCTCTCTATCACTACTTTTTATGCATTTGCATTTTAGCACCCATAGGAAGTAAGAAATGGAATCACATAACAAACTATACACTACACTAATATTGGCATTTATAGTTACCAAATGGTTACATTACTGCTGGTCTTTATTTCTTAACATGCTTTTAACCACTGTCTAGTGTCCTTTCCTTCCAGCCTGAAGAACTCTCTTTCACATTCCTTGGAGGGACGGTCTAGTGGTGGTGCACTTCCTCAGCTTTTGTTTATCTGGAAATATTTTAATATCTCCCTCATTTTTGAAAGAAAGTCTCACTGGATATAAGATTCTTGGTTGGCAGTAGTTTCCTTCCAGGAACTTTAAGTATTTCAACACATTTCCTTCTTGCCTCCATGGTTTCTAATGAGAAATTGGTACTCAATCTAATTGGGATTCCTTTGTGCATTAATGTGTTGCTTTTCTCTTGCAGCTTTTAGAACTCTCTCCTCATACTCTGCATTCGATAGTATGATCATTACATACCGGGTATATTTTTCTTCATGTTTATCCTTTGTATTGTTCTCTGGGCTTCTTGGACATGCATATTCACATGTTTTATAAGTTCAGGAAGTTCTGTCACTATTTCTTTGAATATTCCTTCTGCCCCTTTCTCTCTTTCTTCTCCTCCAGGGACTCCCTTAATTTAAACATTGGTATGCTTGAGGTATCTTAGGTTATTTTTGCTTTTTACAATTTCTTTTTTTTTCTTTCCGTTCCTCAGTCTGATTTATTTCCAGTGTCTTGTCTTTGAACTTTCTGATTCTTTATTCTGTGAGCTCACATCTGCTCTTGAAACCCTCCTGATAATTTTTCACTTCATTTACTGTGCTCTTCAAGTCCAGTAGTAGGAGAAAGATGAAAAATTTTCATTGATACAATATCGTTTATTCCTCTTTAAATACATATTTTGAGATAGGATTTCTGTTCATTATTTCAGTAAGGATTCTTAGTTGCGAAAAAAAAAAAAATGGAACCAATTACAGCTACTTTGAGCAGAAATATAATTTGTTATTTTCCTTATTAAAAGACAGGAAAATTGACATAGTCCATTAGAAGGACAATGATGGTATTGCTTTCTCTGCCAAGTGAAAGAAAGCTGCTTCTCCTCTTTCTTGCAGAAGATGTAATCCTTTCTTTGTCTTCACATCATATGCCTATTCTGGTGTTATATACCATCCTTTCAGCAAATTTAGTATCCAATCCCTCATACATTACACAGTTAACTAGCATTGCCATATAGCTAGATCATTCAATTATCTGGTTTATAAACTATTTCCTCTTAGAATAGTCCTCAACATTCTCCATATGGGTCTCTTTCTAGTTATGGGTCTGTGGTCAAAGGGAAAAGATAGAATGGTACATGAGAAAAAGACATGCCCATTGTATGGCAAAATTCTCAAATATTATCATTACAAAATATTTAAGCAAGTGAAGCCTAACTTTCCATCACGAGTGAAAAGAGAATGTTTTATCTAGCGCTAGAATTTCAGATAGATTAGGGATACACACTCCCACCTCAAATCTCAGTATCCTATTCTTCACAATTAAGTCCTTAATCTTAATATAAATTCTGATTCTATAATTCTGTCTCAAACTAATAGTTTAAGTTCTGAGGTTATAATTCTTTTTCTTCTTCTGTGATAATTTTTTCCCTGTAAATTCTCCAGAGAAAGCAGAAACAAACACCATACCTCAACCCCTAAAGTCTTCATTATTGCTGTTTATAATAATTTCAGTGTTTACTTTCCTAATCTTCCCATCAAGTAACTTAATTCCTTCTAATCACAGATGAAATCATCAGAGTTAATTCACAGAAACAGAAACACTGCAAATATTATTGTATAAAGGATTGTATTTGAGGAATTAGAGCTTTTAAAATTAGTTCATACAATTTTCTTAAAAGAGGAGTTGGAGGATCAGATAAAGTTACTTACCAGCCCTTCTGATTCAATGGTGTAGGTGGACATTTGGTGGTTGCAGGCAAATCTGGAACTACACAAGTTCAGCTATCAGAGGATGGGAATTGATGAATTAATCTACAAAAGACTGTTTCTCTATATCTCATGGTGTGCCTGGGGTTGCAATTAAGCAGCATCCAGGAAGAAGACCTGGATGTGGAGCAAGCCAGAACAAGAGCAGACTGGAATTGTCCAGCAACTCTGGGTTTTTATCTCACCATATCAATCCATCCTGACTTTCAGATAGTAATGTCCACTGCTTCAAAATCCCATGTTTCTCTTTTGTTTAGCTCTCAGCCAGATTCATTCAGGAAAAATAGACAGGAAATAATAGACTGATAAACATAGTTCCAATTCTGCCAAGCTGACAGAGGGCTAAACCACCATGGTAGATGATAAATTACGTAATTATACTGTCACTGTATTAACCTATTTTTCACTGCAAGGAATCACAATGAAGATTATCCTCAAGCTGTTTATTCCCAATATCCCACCAACCCAACTTGAGAGTCTATTTCCTGAAATCACTACTTGGAAGCTCTCTGGGTATTTTAATGCCAAGAAATTTAAAGCAGGGAACATATTATGTATAGTATGGAAGACATGCAAAGTCAAATAGCGAGTGCTTAAGCAACTGAGATATTAAAAAGAGCAATATGCCACATACCGCTCTTTAAAATCAGGGGAAGTGTATATTAATGGAGTATCCAACCTGAAGCCATCTTGTGAGGATAAAATCCTGTCAAGGGTTATAGGGATCAGAACTCACCAAAAGAGCAACTGTTTTATGAAAGCAGGAATCATGGAGGAGAAGCAACCACTAATGAAATACGTTAGAGATGCGAGTGAGAAGAGAGGGAAATATACTAGCTTCTCCCCTTTTTTTTATTCTCCAGACTATCAGCAGCACCTCTTGCTGGCTAAATCTTCCTGGAAGACTTAATCAGTTGATCCTTGGAAAATGGTTTGCAGAAGGATGTGCAATAGATGGGAGTGACTGATAAACAATGATTGTTATGCATCTAAATTGAGGGATTATAATAGGAATTGTTGAATGAATACACTAAATTCATTTATGTATATATAGTTGAATTGCTTTAAGGAATTGTTTACCAATATACTCTCTAACCTTTCTGAAAGTTTTTCTTGAGGTATAGCATCTTTAGAAATGTATAAAAAGGCAGTCTTTTTGAGGAGCTTAATTTAAATAAAATGAATATAAAATGTTCTTAAGAAATTTAAGAAAATATATTTTGTAATCTGATAGCCCTATTTAACCACACATTGCGTCTAGGAAGATGTCAGATTTCAAAATTTTAAAGCATTTTTAAGTTTATAATGTGCTAAAACTGGTCATACAGTATTAGAATGAAAGGGATATATAATGGTTAATAAAACTTAGGTTGTCAAAGTAAAGCCCTAGTAGTTAGTACACATGACTGAGTTTTCAGTTAAGTCTATCTCATGCAGAAGTACTTCACCATGCATTGGACCATAGAGTTGCCCAGTGAGGAACTATGGCTGAGATATGCAGCAATGTGCAAATAAATAAGCACATTTCCCTTCCTAGGATAAACAGCTGGGTGTTATTTAGAAGAACTTATTACAATTGCTATAACTTTTTAAGAAAAGTTGATAAAGACTAAAGACTAAAGTCTAAAGACGATGCAGCCGTTCTAGTTCTAGCAGTGGGCGACACATACAATCACAACAGCTGACTGCATAGATGCAGTCATGAAATAGTGATAACAGTAATAGTAATAATAACTAACATGTATTGAAAATTATTTGGACAATCTTTTTTCACTACCTAAAAAGGGACTGGCAATTAATATTGTATGTTTATAGCTGACTGCATTTACAGTCATATAATTTATGTTTTAATTTACTTACATGTTCATTTTTAAATACTCAGGCCTGGGTATAAGTCTAATTATTATCATATAATAATTCATTTTTCATAATGATGTTCTGATCAGAAGAACATTTTTGGTGTTAAAGAAACATCTTATTTCTTTATTTCTCATTGTAATTGAAGACAAGAACCAGACATTTAGAAATCACAAAGCAAGCAAACAGCATCTTTGTAGAATGGTTCCTTAAAAATCACAATCCTATCTGAGTGCATATCTCTTTATATATCTGTTGCAAAATTGCCCAAAACATAAAATGTACAGTTTGATGCACTTGACAAATTTATACGGTGATGTAACCACTACAAAATTATTCTAAATATATGAACATTTTATCACACCCAAAAGTTATTTTTACACATATTCAATCAATCTCCTTTTCTCAATCCCAGATTCCCTCTACTTGTGAATTTCCTAAAATGTCATATAAATAGAATCATTCACTGCATAGCCTTTTGTGACTGGCTTCTTTCTCTTAGCATAATTCTTTAGAGATTCATCTATGTTGTTTCAAATATCAATATTTTGCTTCTTTATTTTTGATTAGTATTCCATTGCATGAATATTCTTCTCTGGATTCACTAACTGATGGCCATTGGATTGTTTTCAGTTTTTAATATTATAAATAAAGCTGGTATGAGCATTTGCATACAAATTATGTGAACACGTGTTTTCATTTTTCTTAGGTAAATACCTAGGAGTGGGCTTGCTGAGTTGTATGGTAATTGTATATTTAACTTTACAAAAAGATGGTCAAACTGCTTTCCAAAGAGGCTGAGCCTTTAGCATTCCCTGCATACTATATGAGATTTGCAGTTCAACATCCTCAGCAGTAGTTGCTATTGTCAGTCTCTTTAAATTTTAACAATTCTAATGAGAGAGTAGTGATAGCTCATTGTTGTTTTACTTTTAATCTGTATTTTTCTAATGACTAATGATGTTGTGCACCATTCCATTAATTAATTTCCCACCCATATCTCTTTTATAAAATGACTATAAAATCTTTTGTCCATTTTTAATTGTGCAGCTTGTCATTTTATTATTGAGTCATAAAATTATTTTATATATTTTAAATAAAAGACATTTATCAGAATTAGTTATGCAAATATTTGTCAGCCTGAAATCTTTTAATTTCTTTAACAGTGATTTTTAAAGCACTGAAGTTTTAAATTTTGATGAAGTAGGGTTTACTATATTTTGGTTTTGGTTTGTGTTTTATTCTCCCCTAGAAAACTGTTTAACCAAAGTCTCAAAGACTTTCTCTTATATTTTATTTTGCAAGTTTTAAAATTTTAACTTTTTGATTTATGTCTGATCAATTTCAAGAGAATCTTTGTGTATGGTGTAAGAGAAGATGTGAGGTTCACTTGTTTGCATATGTATGTCCAACTGTTTCAGCGCAATTTGTTACAAAGACTATCCTTTCCCATTGATTTACCTTGGCACCTTGGGTTAAATTAAATGGAAATATAGGGTGGATTTATTTATAGAATCCCTATCCTGTTCCATTAGCCTTTATGTCTATTTTATGCTGATATCATAGTGTAAATAAAATTTTACTTAAAATGCCATTAGCTTTATTATTATATTACTTAACATTTTATTAATCCAATACTAAAATTTGACATTTTGGTTCAGAAAGAATCATTTAGCTCTGAGTACAGCCTTGATTGCAATCATTACATGGCAAAATTACAATTAAATTTGCACTCACTTTCAAATGGCTCACTTAGTAATATCAATTACTTATTTGTATATAACAAAGTAATATCCCGAAAAAATATTTAAATAATGTATTTTCTAGAAGGATCTTTATACTTAAGGACAAATGGGAAATCCTTCATCTTCAAAAAATTAGCAATCTTTAGCAATCATTTCTCTTAGGTTGTACTTATGTTTTAAATTTACAAATCTCCACACTGCTAGGAACTATGTTCTTAATGCAAACTTGTAAATACTACATATTCTTTAAGTTTTATTTACCATGAAATAAAGGTGTTTGGCTTACTAAAATTATCTCTGACTTTATTTTATTTCTTTTTTTACAGTTTTGATTAACTTTATCATGTTTGGATCAGAGATGATTTATCATAATTGTCATTACACATGATTTCAGAGTTTTGTTTCCTGATGAATTTTTGATGTGACAGAGTTGACATTATGACATTTAACAGTTTTATTAAGGTAATATTTATATACAATAAAATTCACCTATTCTGTATTAACAATTCAATGATTTTAGCAGCTATATGGAGTCATGAAACTATCACCACTATTAGATTTTGAACAGTTATATCACCTCCAAAATTTCCTTCTGCCTGTTTGCAGAAGATCTCTATTTTCACCCCTGGTCCTAGCAAAAACTGATCTGCTCTCTGTCATTATAAATTTGTATTTTCTCAACAGGTCATATATATGTAATCATACAGTATGCAGTTTTTGCATACAACTTTTTCACATAGCATAATTTTCATCACTTTGAATTCCTGAATAATATTTCATTGGATGAAAACATGTTTTTCATTCAGCTTCTCAGTGTACAAATAATTCTGAAATGAAATATTTTCTTCAAAAGAAATCACAGTTAAATAGAATTGATGAAGAAATGAATTAAGGCTTGGAATGCTAGTATATAAAATTTCTAAAGATATTGTATTTATCATATAATCTAATCTCTATTTTTCTGATTTTTAATTTAAATTTTATACATAGTTGAAAAAAGCTATAATGTACTTCTTAAAGTTAACTAGTTATTTACTTTATATAATCAGTTTCCATAATTTACTCCCCAATTATTTAATAATAAAAACCATTTTAATGATTATTTTGCACATGAAATTAACAACTATTTTTTGCAAATATATACATAATTTATGCTTTAGCTAAAGTAGCTGAGCACCCATCCCACCCAAGGAGGAAACAGGCCCTACAAGCCTCTAAAAAATATCCAGCTTTTCTTGTTAATAAAGGCATTCCAATTAAAATAATGCAATGTATTTCTGTCCAGCAGATTGAAGTATAATATAAAGATCAACATTGGTGAAGAGAAAACCATATAGACACTCATTTTCTGATTGGTAGTAAAAGTATAAATTGATTTACCCTTTCTGCAGGGACATTTTCAATATATTTGGAAATTGTATACCTATATCTGTTCACCCAGATATTAAAATTCTAGGACTATATGACAAGAAAATGAGTCTCCATCTGCTCAAATTTGTTTCTGTGAAAATGTTTATAAAATCATCATTAATTGAAAGAAACAGAATGTCAAACAATAGATAGACTAAGTGTGTAAATTATGGAATTTCCTAAATAGTCTTAATTTGTACAGTCTCCAAAGAGAATCTATACATTTAAAGATATAAGTTAAATGTTTATAATGTATTGCTAAATCAAAGAGAAGCAATTTATGAAATAGCCTACATTTGGTACTATTTTTGAAAATAATAATCAATTATATTTATGCATATAGATGATAGTATGATGGGTGGCTTTTTTTTAGCACTTTTGTTACTTTCTTTAGGCCCAAAATTGTGTTATGATCTCTTATTACCATTGTAGCTACAAATAAACTACTTTGACAATAAAGAATGTCATAATGTCCTGCATAGAGAGAAATTTTTAAGAAGCATATATAGCATTTTAAAAGTACATTTTGTTTCAATAGCAAGTTGCCACACTCAGGAAATTACTTCAATTAATGGGGCTGTTTGCTTTTATTGCAATGTAAAGCATTTGATTTTTTTTAGAAAATAAGTTTCTGGCTACCAATTTACTATCAAGAATATAATAATGTCAAATGTTTTATTCTAAGGCATTTCACAATTGATGAGAATCATTGTAGAATACAGCACAGTACAATGTTGAGCTTTATTTGCTATATTGATTAAATGAGAACTATGAAGAAGTTTGTGTTTTTGTTGTTGTTTCAAATGTTCTTTCCAAATGCAAACATTCTCATTAAGGATGAGAAATATGTATAATGGGCATTTACATATTTGAAAAGAATTCTCCAATGATAAAGGAACTCTAAATGGCTTGTCTATGTATGATAATACCTTGTTTATACACATTTTTAAGAGAAGCAATATAGATTGATGGTAGATAAACGAGACAAGACAAGACAAAAAACAGCAGCAGCAACAATAAACAAGAGCCAGTGAACAGGGACTCTTGAGGCCACTTTGCTTGTATTATGTGATTTTTCACCTGTGTGTATATGGATAAATAATTTTACCATTTAAAAGTTTTGTTTTCCTTATATTGACATCAAAATATTTACAATTTATGATGTCTAACTTCTCTTCCAGGCCTAATATTTCAAGATTGAAAAAATCCATGACTGATCCTTTATATGAAGCTTTACATAATAATCAAGAAATATAGCTAGCAGAAATCATCATAGAATGAAAACATATTTTTGATCGACACACTGGTAATTACTATAATTATTGTTACTTTACAAACCAGAGGTGAAATTTAGTTTTATTTTTTCATTTCTTTCTAAATAAAGTGAGCTATTTTACAAAGTAGTTTTGCTTTGAGGGCCTCTCTTATTTCTTTCTTCTGCAGTTTTTTATCAGATAAGTTTAAATGCAAGAGATGAATGTATTCATGTGGCAATTAAGAAGATAAAGCTAAAGGATCATTGCCAATAGTGTCTGAGCACAACCATTCTAGGGATCTGACCTACAGTCAATTGCCAATTCTTCATTTTTCATTTCATAGTTACTACAGGAGAACTATGGTTCTTATAATCCTAAAGTATGATTTATCTTCTTAAAGTCTTAATGTATATTTTGCAATGAAACCATTGAACAATTAAGACTAAAATAGCATCATGTGTTCATTACAAATACAGGTTTTGAGTAAAAATATCCTGGAGGTCTATAAAGTATGCCAACAAAAAGGGAAATGGAAGCCACTTGCTAGAAAATATAGTAATGATAATAATGATAAGATGATGATGATTATGATAATAATTCATTAGATTAGAATCATAATATGGGGGAGGTGTACAGAGGAATTTTTATATTTCATTTTATTTCTGTTGTATTGCTTGATAGTTTTCATTAGGAATAAAATCGTCTACTTTCTGTCTGTTCTAAAATAATTCCTTCAGTATCACATAACATACATATAAGCCTGCATTCATGTTTATGCCTTTAGATGGAGATGCTGAATTGTGCCACTAGAAACATCTAGTGGTGATGAACTCCACCTACTAGCTGGGGTACTTTTTGGAGTAAACAACCAAACAGCTTAGGCTTAGGAGCTCTAGAGGGGAGCAATAGGACTTATGGGCCCCCTTTTGGGCAGCCAGAAATTCTGCTAAGGAAGGGTATGGGATCCCAGGGGGTTTTCAGAATGGGACATACATGACCCACAAAGTAGTATAGGAAGTCATGGCAACACTCAGAATGGCAATACAGAGGGATTCAAAGCAGCACTCATGACAAAAGCCAGCACCACAGAGAGCCTTACAAATAATTCCACATAGTCAAGAAAGGCAATAAGTTAATCAGAAGCAGCATGAGACATGTCTGCAATCTCTTGTCCACTGTGACTAACAATCTCCTGCCCATAGTTTAATTACTATCTAAACCAGAAGAAATCTAATTATTGGACCAGAAAGAACAAAACAGTCTATAAACTTCCTACCATTAAATAGATAAAGGATAATTTTGGAAACATGAAACAAGAGAAAGGATTTATGGAAAATAATCAGCTATAGAGAATTTGTGTTGGTGGAAAGAGATGGTTCTCATCCTTATCCTTTAGTGTAATATTATTGATCTCTCTGCAACAGGGGTTCTTAACATTTATTGTTCCATGGACCCCTTTGCAGTCAGGTGAAATGAACACTATTATAATTTATTTATTGTATACATTCATAAGTGAAGGAAATGCTAGATTTCAGTTAGAGGTCAGAGAAAATAAAGATGTTGATTTTTTTCAAATCAAGTTCACAGATGCCCTGAAATCTTCCCAAGAACCCATTGGGGGTCCGTGGACCCCTGGTTAAGAATCCCTGCTCTACATCCTCTTTCTTAACTGATTGGTGAATTTGGAGTAAAGTTTCTTAACATGTATTACTCTGTTCTTTCTTAGGACTGAAATATTCACACTGAGAAAACATTCTCTTCTACACAACCTAAAATAAGTTGCACAAGTGTAGGAAACCACAGGCCTATAACAAGTGGTCAAGTTTGCCTAATTCTGGAGTTTAGCATTACCAAACCTACTTGCCTGCACATATAACCAGCATTTACTTTAGTTAAGGCTTTTGGCATTGTGAAAGCACATGCTTTTGGTCTTGGTCTTTAGCTATGGGCAGAGCATTTTGACCTTGCCAATTTGTAAAGGTTTATATGAGACCATTTGCATTTTCAGTTCTGCAGTTCTATTTTATCAGCTGTAGCCTAAAGCAGATAAGACTTAGGCCACTTAAGTTCTTAAATTTGGCAAGGACGTGCAGCTTTCTCAAGGAAAACAACTATTTCTTATAAAGGCAGAGATGCATGTGAAGGGATTTAATAAAGAAGCAATATCTGCAAAAATTTCAGAAAAGTTTAGGGGACTGAGAAGAACTCAGGTGAAGCAGAAATGGTAGTTGGCTAGAAATGTGTGAAGATATTGCTCAGCCGAATGCCTGATCCAAGGGTTCCTTAAGGAGACAAAGGAGGCAAGAATCTGAGCAGACAAATCCTGGCCATATACACCTCTGAAAGAATGTGGCTCTGATAAGACAATTGTCAGTGATGTGAAATTCTGCAAAAGCATGAGCTACAGGACTTCAGTGAAAGCTATTATATGCTCAGGTAACTTCAGGGTAGATCTTGCTATACCTTGACCTTGAAGTATGCAGGGAGTGGACTTGGCACACAAATTTGGGGTGCATTAGAATCTCAGCATATGTTAGGTGGGCTATCGCAGCCTTAGCAATTTGGCTGAGACAAAAAATATAGCCATTGATTAAAAAAAAGTGTCTTCATAAATAGACTCTCAGACATTAAGGGAGTGAAAAATATTTGTTGTTTTATTAAGCATCTAAAAGCAGTTAGATTTTACTGGTTACCACAACAGGAGGTATGATAGGGCCAGAGAGAAATTACAGAAAAATAAAGAGAAAATCTTCAGAAGTCTGTAGTAACTCCCTGAGGAAGGTAGGAATCAGGAAACTATTGATTAGTATGTACCCTCTTTGAGCTGCAGATGGTCAACAGTAATAGCAGCTGAAGAACCATTTCATCAAGACTATGGTAGCTGGAGGCTGCAATGGTGTTTACGCAAGACTTGGGTAGGTGTAGTAGGGGAAGACCCAAGGGTAGAGGACACAGTAGTACTCAAACATTGTTGGGTGAGCTTCAAGATGGCTTGATTTTTGTAGGCTTAGATGCAGGCTTTGCCTGTGCTGTGGTGAAATATGCCTGAAACTAGGACGTGCTGAGATGGTAATATGTATGTGTCCTAAACTGGGTGGGATAAAGGCAGAACCAAACATAGGTAAAACCCAGTTCTGGGATAAGTATTATTCTAAGGAAATAATACATATATCCTTTAAGAATCATTCCATTCAGGAATTCTGAAGAACAAACGCATCCAAATAAGAGAAGCACCAAGGAATAGTGTTAGGGCAATATCCAGACTAAAGGGACAGAGTAAGGGAGATTGGTACACATTTAGGGAACTCAGAATTGAAGGCAACCAGGTATGATTGGACAAGAGCAGAACACTATTTTTTATTAATTTATTTTCCCAGCAGGATCACCTGCTTTCAAATAAGGTACCCTGCTCTTCTAAGAAATCAGAGGCTATAGAACTGGTAAGGCACAGGTTGGAGTTAGCAAACTTGATAATAAGAAGAACACTTAAACTGACACCATGAAACACTTCAAGGCTCTGACTGAGCTAAAAAGGGATGTACTTTTTGGCTCTGGCATTCTTCTAGCATCATGGCAGCCAGCAAGTACTACTGCACATGAAAGGATGTTCAGCAATTACTTCAAGGAGCATGATATGTACAACTTACTCTCAAATGTTTAGAAAATAGATTAAAAGATAGATATATAGATAATAAATAAAATGATACAGCAAATGTGACAAAACATTAAAATTTGGTGGATCTGGGTATCTGGGTTGAGAGTTTGTTGGAGTTCTCTGTATGGAGTTTGTATTATTTTTGCAACTGTCCTGTGAGTTTTAAATTATTTCAGAAGTTAAATTTCAAAATACAAATAAATAAATAAATAAATACCATGTCTTTAAGAAGAAATTGGAAATGTCAATCTGACTTGCTTTGGTGAGGGGGAAGCTCATGGACTAATTCTTTCAAAAAGAACCTTTTTTTAAAATTTCCTTGAATGGGACTAACGGAGGAAACATGATCTCCTCTAAAGGACACTTCTGCTATAGCATACAGGAGTCCTTCTTCTGGTTACTTGAGCCCTGTGGCCCTTCCTGGCTACCATTGTGGATGACTTCGGTGGCTCTGAGATCAAAGCATGCAAAGCCATGGGAAAAAGAAAGGAGAGAGAAAGGAAAATAAGTAATGAGCAACATTGCTCAGGAGTGTAATAAAAGAAAAATAAAATGAAAATAAGGTAATATGGGATAGTTGTGAGTTATGCAGCCTATTTAACATATCTTTAACTCAACATTCACAGCAAAACTAAACAACACCCCACCCATCCATCATCCTTCCCTTCTCTTGTGCCTTGACATTTACAGAAATTTATTTAAGTATGCTAAGGATTATATTACTGAATTCTGCTTGTCCATGTCATCTCTTTGACATATTTTCAACTGACATTAAAAAGTCACTTAGTGATTTTAAATATGAATGGGAGAATGAATCCCTGAAGTCTATGGATGAGAGGAGTGGGAAAGTATATGTCATTAGTCTTTGAATAATCAGAATCACATACTACATTTCATTCAAGATTTATGATTGAAATGTCTGATATAACTTTAATTTCAGTGATAGAAGGGAAAACACAATTTAAGAAGGTGACTGTGTATCTATTAACAATTCTAATAGTTTAAGATTCATAAAATTGTGTGATGTTTTGTAACACTATTTTTCATATACGATAAGACAACGATGTTAGTTTTTAACATTTATCAGATGTGTTGCAAAAACAATATAGCATGGGCCATTGCTTTAAAACTAATGATCCATCTTCACCTCTACCCCCTGCCATTTGTTGTGGCTTTTTTAAACCCCAAAATACCCATATTATTAGTAATAATAGGCTATATTATCAACATATTGATGATTGGGAAAAGGATATTATCAGGGTGTTGTGTTTTACAAAGGAGATAAAAAGTATAAAGGTGATGGAAAGATAGTCCTGGGACAAGTTTAACTTAGTCAAACTATGTGTTCTGGATATTTTCAATTTTGCTTCTCTTCATGCATGCTCTGTTTGTTGCTCTGAGTCGAGAAGATGGTCTTTAGGGATTGCAACAACTGTTCTTTTGCCGTCTAGTTTCTTGAACGGGAAGTGCCATCAAGAAATCAGAGGAAGACAGATGAGTGAGAGCTTGTTCCCCTTTAAGCCTGACTATCTTCTTATAAATAGATCCCTTTTAATAAATTGATCCTTATCCACAGTTACCTCACATGAGGGTACCGTCTATTTCCCATTGTAACTTTATGAGAGGATAAAACTTGAAACACTTTTTAAATCTTGATTAAAATACCCCTTTTTTCAAAGCTGGATATGAATGAAAAGAGTTTAAAAAGCCAGTGGCAAGGAAAGCTGTGTTTGGCAGAAATTAGATTGAGAGATTTTAAAACGCGGAATAAAAAGTTACATATTAGAACCATTATAAGTAAATCACCTTAAAACTTATAAATCTAAAAAATATTTATACTATAAGAATTTAATGTAAAAAAATTAATAAGAATATATTTTGTTTTCTTTCTTTCTAAATTCTATTCTTGTAATTAATATAAGGGAAACTGTAAGTAATTTATTTAATTTCAAAACATGTCTAGGATTTTGGAATTATCACTTACAAGTCAGCAACAGATGAATAGAGATATTTTATTTTAGCTATCTTCACTGTTCAATTTGTGTCAAATAATTATATATCACTAAATATCCTACATTCAACATTGGGTAGTTGAATTCCAAACATGGGACATATTTTTTCTGCTTTTTGGAGAGCAACAAATCATCACCTCATTCAGCAAATGAAGTCTTATACAGATTCATATGGCTAACATATAATATGTTTTTAAACATTCTTTGTAGCAGTTTTTAAAAATTCATTTTCTCTGAGATAAAAATCCTCAAGTGTGGCTTCTTTAAATTTAGGAGATCTAATAAGTATTTTAAGGAAGTTTTACAAACCCATTGCATGATTAGAATTTTATGTCAAATAAAAACCTGTGAAAACTTAATTTCAGGTATTAAAGAAACATAAAAAATAAAGATAGATTCCTAAGTGTTATATTCAACATTTCTTGCTCAATATCTATGTCTCACATGCTGATTTGAAAACAAAACAAAAGAGTTATGCATGCAAGAAATATGCTACTAGTATCAATTGCAAACAGATTGTTTAGTTCATAAAATGCATTTATGAACTAAAAAGGAATACGAGTGTGTAATAAAGCACAATTTTACCAGTATTCAGTAAAAGTAAAAACTGAAATTACATTTACTACATAATCACTATCATGCCTCAAGTTTTCTTTCTGGAGTTTCCATTATTCAATATCCTGGGATATTTCTGCTTTTTTGAATAGGTGCTTGCTGATTTATGTAAATGTTTTATTAATTTGGTAATCATACAGTGTTTTCAAAATGCAAACTGAGATATCCCCTGGGGAAAATACTGCTTACACTTAGTTCACGTGAGGTGAAAATATTCTATCATCTAATATCAAAAGGTGGCAAAGTATGAATTCTTTTCAGTTGTAAGATAGAGTGAAGAATGGTGCAATGCCTACGGCAGCACATTTAATGTTAATTCATTGTTACAGAGAAGGGGAAAAATAGGTCAGATCTGTATATAGTTTCAAAAGACATTGAGTTTCCTCCCTTTTCCTCAGTGTTCAGATTTTCTTGAGATGATGAAGAAGAAAAATGAAACATAATTCATTTTTAATGTTGCCAGGAGCCAATAATACTTTCAAATTGGTATTCATGTTTTATTATATCTTACATTACAAAACCTTAAAGAAACAATAAAGAAAATTGCATTTTTACAAAGGATCTTGCTTCAGGTTAAGACCAGCAATTTGATTGTTTTTTCCAGTGCTGTTTTGACCATTATTATGAGATTTTTAAAATCTTCTAATAACTTTTGTAAACTTAGTAAATCAAAAAATGCAGGTAAATAGTAATAAGTGAAGGTTAATTGGAGGGAAACAAAAAAATGGCAAGTAAAATTATGATAATCAATAATACATACACATTAAATTTTCTGCAATATATCTAATTTTAAATATGTACTGGGGACAAAATAAAAAATTAATATTTGAAAATATACTTAGCATATCTCATCAATATTAAACTACAAATGACAGGTGACCTTTATGAAGATAGACACTACCATTATGGCCATAAAAGTTGTAAAAATTTCTACTGTATTTATTCTTTTCTGTATTTTTCAAGTGAAAGAATGTAAATAATATGGAAAGTAAAACAGACAAGATGTTACCTTTTGTTTAACTATATTGTCAGTTTAAAATGTCATTTTGCTTGGTTTCTAATTTGAACTCTGAAAAGCATGATATGTGAGTTAAGGTGTACATTAACCGATTAAGCATGTAGTGTGTTCTTATACTGAATTATATGACCACTTGTCTCCTATTTCACTGAAACATCACAACATATCCTTCTTGAAAAAAGTGCTTAAATTTCTTTAGAAATCAGTAATAACATATTTCTAAAAACTCAAAACTATTTTATTTTATTCTGCATACTAATGGTATGAAATGATAGTATCCAATTGGTAGTGCAAAACAGAATTCAAGAGAGTCAAAAGGATATTAAATCAATTGTATGATCAAACACTATATATTTTTTTATTTTCATTCATCTTTTACTCTGCTCAACGTTGTATCAGTGAGTGCTAAATAAAACATATGGAATAACTGACAGGAAAATAATTCTGAGCTACCAGAGGCATCTCTCACTCTCTTTTCCATTTTAGATAATTCTATGTAGGGTTCTATGTGCTGTGGAGCAGAAAGTCAGAGTTCAGAATAGATGTATGGAGAAGATCAACAAATAGATGGAAGAGAGGACAACCACAATTATAATATGTGCACTTGTCTATCATACTTGGATAATACCAAATTCTTTTATAACTTACAACAAAATGTGTAGCCATTGCAGATTCCTATTGTCCTGGAAATCAGAAGGAATTAATCGTATTTATCCACTCATATAGTCTTGCATTATCATATACGAGTTTACTTGTCTTAAGAGGAAAAAAATAATCAAATCATCATGTCCTTTCCCCTCATTCTCTCTCCCTTTTTGCATTGTTTTGTGAATAAAAAATATGATGTCTTCACAGATAATTTTCTTTTTCAGTTACTAGCTTTCCTTATTAAAAATATATTGAGAATTTCAATTCTGGTCATGAGGTAATAAAAGGTCTGGATGAATTCTCCCACTATAAACAATTAGAAAAATGAACAAAATAAATGAAACAACAGTTTTTAGATATTGAGAAATACCATAAAGTATGATTTGCTCTGGACTTCTATGGATGGGGAAGACGAACATAGTATGATAATTTTCTTGAAGAGGAAGATAAGGAATTAACATCTTTCATTAGTGTGGTACATTTGTTACAGTTGATGAACAAATATTAAAGCATTGCTGCTAACCATGCTCTGTAGTTTACATTATGGTTTACACTCTGCACTGCACAATTTTATAAGTTTTGACAAAATGCCTAAAGGCCTGTATCCATCATTGCAATATCATGCAGAACAATTCCAATGTCTCCAAAATGCCCCATGTTAAACCTATTCTTCCCTCTCTCTCCCATCAGAACCTCTGGTGACCACTGCCTTTATATCGGTGTTACAAGTTCTTCCATTACTAAAATAATAATATGTCTACTTTGAGACATAGTTGCATTCCCCCCTTATGTATGTTCATCCTTTTGTTAGTTGTCCTGGGCAAGTCCAACAAACTGAAGAGTAGGTGTTGACAGCAACTCTGCTTGACAACCTGTCAAAAATCACTTGACCCTCTACAACTGCTAGCAAGAGAGTCCCATCCATCAGCAGTATGGGATCAAAGTCCCCTCTCAGTTTATCACCATCCCAGAATCCTTAGGATTGGGAAATAAAATATGGACTAGAGTGGACTTACTGATATTCTACTATAGACTTATTGTGATTCTAGCAATGGAAGAAATTATAATATTGATGTGGAGACAGTGGCCACTGGAGGTGCTGAAGGCAAGGAGAGGGAAAAAGAGGGGTGATATGGCGGCACTTTCAGGACTTGGAATTGTCCTGAATGACATTGCAACGACAGATACAGGCCATTATATATCCTACCATAACATACAGAATTGAGTGGGAGAAAATGTAAACTACAATGTACACTAAAATCCATCCTCAGTGGCAATGCTCCAAAATGTGTTAATCAATTGCAATGAATATACCACACTAATGAAAGATGTTGTTAATGTGGGTAAAAGTGGGAGGTGTGGAAAAGTGGGGCATATGGGAATCCCTTATATTTTTTTATGTAACATTTTTTGCAATCTAAGTATCTTTTAGGAAAAATAAAAAATATATTTTAAAAAATCACTTGACCCTAGATGTGAGGGTCTATTTGTGAGTTCTCAATTCTGTTCCATTGGTCAATCTGTCTGTCTTTATGCCAGTACCATGCTGTTTTTACTACTGTAGCTAAGTAATAGGCTTTAAAGTCAGGAAGTAAGAGGCTTCCAACTTTGTTTGTTTTTAAGACAGTTTTAGCCATTTGAGGCCCCTTACCCTTCCAAATCAATTTGGTAATTTGGTTTTTCCATTTTTGCAAAAAAGGCTATTGGGATATTTATTGAGATTGCATTGATCTGTAAATAAGTTTGTATAGAATTGACATCTAAACTATATTTAGTCTTCCAATCCATGAACACAGAATGTCCTTCCATTTATGTAGGTCTTCTTCGGTTTCTTTTAGCAATGTTGTTTTTATTTTTATTTTTGTTTAGGTTTCTTAATATAGGTCCTTTATGTCCTAGGTTAAGTTTTTTCTTAAATATTTGATTCTTTTAGTCCCTGTTATAAAGGGAATTTTTTCTGGCTTCCTCCACAGATTTCTCATCACTAGTATATACAAATGTTACTAATTTTTGTGTATTAAACTTGTATCCTACCCTACCACTTTGATGAACTCATCCATTAGTTCTGGTAGCTTTGTTGTGGATTTTTTGGGATTTTCTAGGTATAGGATCATATCATCAGTGAATAGTGAAAGTATGACTTTTTCCTTTCCTGTTTGGGTATCTTTTATTTCTTTATCTTGTACTTTCTCTAGCTATACTTTCTCACAAAATATTGAATAACAGTGGTGAAAGTGGGCATCCTTGTCTTTTGCCCAATCTCAGTGGAAAAATCTTTCAGTATTTCATCATTGAGTAAAATGCTACATGTAGGTTTTTCATATATGCAACTACCAAGTTGAGAAATCTTCCTTCTAGTCTTATCTTTTGGGCTGTTTTTAACAAAAAATTATGCTGTATTTTGTCAAATGCCATTTCAGCATCAATTGAGAGGATCATGTGATTTTTCTTCTTCAAGTTATTAATGTGGATTATTACACTAAATGATTTCTTTTGTGTTGAACCACCCTTGAATATGTGGTATAAAGCCCACTTTATCATGGTCTATAATTATTTTAACATGCATTGGGATTCATTTTGCAAGTATTTTGAGGATTCTTGCATCTATATACATTAGAGAAAATCATCTGTAATTTTATTTCTTCATAGTATCATTATCTGGTTTTGGCATTAGGGTGATGTCAGCTTCATTGAATGAGTTTGGTAGCATTCCCTCCTGTTCAATTTTTTTGGAAGAGCTTGAGCAAGATTGGTATTAGATCATCTTTGAATAATTGATAGAATTAAACTGTGAAGCCATCTGGTCCTGGGATTTTTATGTTTGTGAGGTTTTTGATAACCATTTAAATCTCTTTAATGTGACTAGTTTGTTGAGATCTTCTCTTTCCTCTAAGGTCATATTTTTAAACCATTCGGTCAGTCTGTGGTTTTTAATTGGTGAATTCAATCCATTATCTTTCAATGTTATTACTATAAAAGCATTTTATCATTGGTTTTCCACTGTCATATCTTAATATTGCCTGTCTTTTTTACCCTTTAAGTTCCCTTTACTAATAGTTTTCATTTCTACACTCTTTTCCAAGTCTTTTGCCCTTATATTTTCCTTTCAGGCTGTAGCACTCACATTAGTATCACTTGTAAATATGGTCTTTTGGTACTACTCTCTCTGGTTTTTTGACTATGAATACTTTAAACTCACCCTTATTTTTGAAGGACAGTTGTGCTGAATAAAGAGTTCTTTTTTTTTTTTTTTT
>JAQZBX010006147.1:0-54079 GCA_029593785.1 Cabassous unicinctus | reverse complement strand
GGCCCATTAGGGCCTCGATGCTAGTGTCCTGCTTACATGCGTTAACCTTTGGACGACAGTTGAGATGGTCCACTTGGGACGTCTTAGTGTTTGATCATTCGTGTGTGGCTCTTTCCTCCTGTAACCTCAATACTTCGCTATCAGAGGTTAATCTAATCTTTTTTGCTCCTAAGGAGGGGAAACGATTTGTCTTCAAGTTACATGTCCAACTGGGATGCTGGAATGACCCTTTATAAGAGGAACCTTCTAACCACTCATCGTTGCAAATATACATTTCAAAATATTTTGATTGATTAAGAATCTAGTACTATAGCATGAGAGGCTTGAGCTATGTTACCAAATCTTATAAATGGTTTAGCCTTGCCTGAATGATTTATAATGCAATTAGAAGGTCACGGGCAACCAAGCTGTGATTTGGATTCCGTTTTTCTCTTTCACATTTATATAATGGGCAGTGCTAGTTGGAACTACTTGATTTTATGGCTTTGATTAGAAAAAGTCATTGATGTATTCTGCCTAGTTTAACCTCATGGCAGGCAGCTAATGGAAGCATGTATCACCATGGTTTGGGGGAAATATTACAGCCCTGGATTTCAAAGATGGTGAAATTAATACAGGAATCATAAGTTCTTCTTCTAAAGATTATTCACAGTAGGATGATGCTGAGCCTGGCTTAGAGCTCAGATGTAAACACCATAGAGCTTCACACCCAGACTTCTAGCATGCTTTTGAATGGCTCAGATGCGAAAGAGAGCTCTGTGTGTACAGGTTTTGCTTTTCTTTTCTTTCATTCTCTTTTTCTCTTTCATTAAGTCGTTTCTTCTAAGACTTAAGCCTCCGAGGACTGACAAGGTTTATTTAGCCAGGAGGATTGGTCCATTTCTAAAAGGAGTATGAGATGACTTAAAATTAGGGGCTCCAATTTTCAGAGACAGCAGGTATGTGTTAATCACTAGCTGTGATTACAGGCAGTGTGAGCTCTGATGCATGTAAGGAATTCAATATTACAATCTTTGCAACACCTTGTGGGAAGGTACAATTAATATCCTCGTTTTGTAGGTGAAGCAGTCGTGCCTGAGGGAAGTAAAGTAACTTGCACAAAGCCACACAGCCAGTGAGGGGCAGTGCAGAGATTTGAACGCAGGAAGCCTGATGGACGAGCTGGGGTTCTTAACCCCTCCTTGTTCTCACTCCTCACAGATGTGGACTGATTCCCGTAATGTGTAAGACCCAAGATCTCTTTTGTGATACAAAAAGATATAATCCTCCGAGTGTCTCTGCCTGGGGCCTGTACTATATTGGGAGAATCAAGTGCATAAATGATTTTAGTGCTTTGTGAGTGGAATAATAAAGGGTATATACAATGGGTTTTGTTTGCAAGGTAGAAAGAAAATTTAATTCTCATGGGTATCTGAGTGAGTCAATAACAAAGTTTTCATGGATGCATTTGAGATGGGCCTTCCCAGGATAGGAGGAGAAGGTAGGGAACTGCAGTTTGGAGAAGGAATTTCGAGAGTAATGAAGAAAAAGGGGTGTAGGCATGAAAATGCTGGTGGCTCCAGAATGCTCAGTCATGGGGCATGCTGGGAGATGAGGCAGGAAGTGGTGTTGGGAGGGAGATGGTGCTGTGCTTTGCTGGCCTTGCTCAGAGACTGGGCACAGGATCAAGTCCAGAGGGGACCTGCAGAGGTGTTTCAGCCGTATCGAGGACACACGGATGTTAAAGGGAGTAGAGCCAAGGACCCTGACTAGAACATTCAACAGATACAGATCAGTGCCACGTAATAGATGCCTGGTGACGTGTTGGGAATGTTGTAAGCGTGGGCTTGTTTGGGCCTCACAAAAGCCATGAAAGGTGGATGGTACTTTTTAGGCAAGGAAAGAGGCTTCGCAAAAGTGAGTGACTCTTCAAAAGTCACAAAGCTGGAAGGTGGCACAGAATTCAGACCCAGATCTGTCTGACTCCAGAAACAACTCCAAGGACCAATGGCGCAATCCTGTTTGGTTTGTATGGTAGAATCAAAGATAAAGTCATAACCTGTCCTCTGAAATTAAGAGAGGGCTTGAGATATTTAACTTCTACAAAGCTGAGAGGGAAGAGTTAAACTATCAAAGTCTTGTCCAGCTCTGTGGTTGCACTGTGCAGTAGAACTCATTAGTACGAGTATGTTTTATGGATGCCTTTTATGTGTTGTCATTAAGAAGAAAAAGTAGGTCAAAAGAGTATGGTTTAGACATATGAGTTTATTCTCTGTGTGCAGAATTAATCGTTTTAAGAATGTGGTTATAGCCGATAGTCACATGAGTCCCCATGCCCCAGACCAGTGGAGACATCCCATCTAGAGTGAGTGGAGTGTGGACTCTGCTTGCATTTGATTGATGAGAGCTTGCTGAAGACAGGGGCTGGCCTGCTCAGAGACACTGGTAGGGAGGGAATGGGGACAGGCAGGAGAAGAGGCAGCTGTTTGTTTTGATTATGTTGTGCTTAGTTAGCAACCCTGGGCCAAGTCTCATCCTTGACATTCCGTAGGAAAATTCCCATGCCCAAAAATCCCCTTAGGATGAGAATCTTGCCCAATGGTCAAGGAATTAATTTGTAAAGAGATGCTTGCTCTAAAGATTTATAGAAATGTAATTTGGCAAAAACATAACTATTTCGTGACCTGAAATACCATTTTGACAGTTTGCCGCTGCACACTCTAACCTCATGCTGTGGGAAAAGTGGAGTGAGGGGTGATTCTGATATTTAAGAGCTGAGCAGAGGACCACTAGGGACTGCTGAATCCTCCTCATTATACAGGTGTTGTGTGATTGAGGCTTCACATGAGAGGCAGAATATGTGGGAAATTACCAAGTGTCCAGATAAGCATGTTTAAGAATCAAGTATGGGTACAATGATAAACATTCTCTTTGCTTGACATATGGCACTAGGTCATTTTGCTTCATGGGAACTTTGGAATCTGTGCAGTAAAATATCAGAGAATTTGTCATCTTTGTAGTTGAAATTAAGGAGCCAAGCACCTGGGCACAGCTTTTTCGGACATGGCCCATCTGCCTTCATGCCCGTTTGTTCTTCTTTCTTGCTACTAGGAAAACTTTTAATACTTTATCTATTTGCCTTAATTGCTTTAACAATAGAAAAATGCTGAGAAAAGAATGGAAATTTCCCTCATGTATGTTTGGATGAAAAATGTGTTCCCAGTAGCTAGGGGTTTTCTGAGTGCATGTGTAACATGCATTTTTTTAAAGATACTGGGGACCAGGGATTGAACCTGGGACCTTGTATGTGGGAAGCTGGTACTCAACCACTGAGCCACACTGGCTCCCCTGAGTTGTTTTTTTTTCATTTGTTTTTTGCTATTTATTTATTTATTTTTTTTAGGAGGCAATAGGAACTGAACCTGGGACCTCCCATGTGGGAAGCAGGTGCTCAACCTCTTGAGTTAATTCTGCTCCCTTGTAACATGCATTTTTGAGACCATAGTGAGTTCTTGGGCTGGGAGCCAGCTTTCTGCCAATGAATTTATTATGTAAATAAGAGAAACTATAAAATCATTTATAATGATAAAAATATGTTATAAAGTAATTTATGGTTATAAGCAATGTAAAATATTCCAAGTAATTGTATAGTTATAGTTAGTTGCTTGATGAATATGTACTGGCAACAGGCTGTCTGGATAACTATGGTGCATTTCAGTGAAAAAATGTGCTTTGGGCTCAGACTCCTGAATAAGAATGTCCATTTCATGTTGATTTGGGTAGGGCTCTTTGGCTTTTTATCAATACCAGTAGCTCACACATCTCTCTCATCTGTCTAGGTCAGGCTAATGGGAACCTGGTTTGTGAAAAACCTGAAATGCAAAGAACTCCTTCCTTACACCTGGGCTCCCCACACTCACTGCCACCACCAAGCACTGCTGCTGTGGTCTCTGTTCCCACTAGGTTAGCCCCTACCCCAAAGGTCTGTCCTGGGAATTAGCCACACCCCAACATTCTTTCTCTTCTCCCAGCTCCCGCTGCTGGAGCCGTCGTCACAAGAACCCGGTAGCCTGAGTAGGAATTTGAAGTCCATTTTATAAAATAACAGCTCTATTGAGATATAATCCATATACCATAAAATTCATCCTTTTCAAGTTTCCAGCATTTTAGCATATTCAGAGTTGTGCAGCCACCACCACTCCATGATATTAGAACACTTTCGTCAACCCAAAAACGAAACCTATTGGCAGGAACTTCCCATTCTGCCCAGGCCTTGGCAGCCACTCACCTCCCGTGTGTCTCTTTGGATTTGTGTGTACTGGACATTTCATGTAAAGGGATGATAAAACATGTGGTCTTTTGTGACTGGCTTCTTTCACTTGGCATAAAGTTTCTAAGGTTCGACCATGTAGCATGTATCAGTACGTCATTCTTTTTATGGCTAAATAATATTTCATTGTATGGATATACCATAATTTGTTTATCCATTCATTAATTGGCCGCCATTTGGCTGTTTCTGCTTTTGGCTCTTACAAACATGCTGTACATGTTTTTGGGCGAACACGTTTTCATTTCTCTTGGTATATAGCTAGGAGTAGGCTTTCTGGGTCATTGGAATTCATTTACACAGAGAGACAAATCTTTCCATACCATCTGACATTTGAAATGAGGCATATACTTTACAAAGGTTTTTCTCCAGTGGTGATAGTCCAATATTTTTGCAAGAGTGTCTAGTTAACTAAACCAATCAATCTTTGTATCATTGATGATGGGGATTTTTGAGTCAGACACAGATGAATTCAAGTCCTGGTAATTTCTAGCTTGGTGATAACCTTGGCCTTGAATGTTTACTCTGAAGCACAGTTTCTTATCCAAATTAAATTCTAGTCTGGGATTCTCAGACTGTATCTGTTCTTCCCAAGTTGTCATATCATTGCACACAGAAAACAATATTTGTAAGTAAATTTGGTAAATAGAGGAGACTTCTAGCCTGGAGGGCTGAAGGGCTTGGGACCTGGCACACCTATATTGTAGCCCTTCAGTGTCTTAAACGCTGCTGGGTTCTTCTCTGCTCTCCTATAGCTCTTGTCTCTCAATAGGCTTGCAGTCTTGCCTCTTCCTATAACCTTTTCCTTTCTAATATGTGAGGATTCCATTAACCACTGGAGAAAAATATTGGACAAAATTTATGCTTTTGCAGGGTTATGATCTCATTCTATTTTATCTTCAGTGTGCTGTGCAGGTGAACCTCACAAAATAAATGAAGACTCCAGTGACGGTGGTTTTGAATGCTTTAGCTCTTCCATTTAGGAAGCTATGGATAGCCATTCCCAGTGCACTTGACTACATCTGGCATTTGATGCCACACTGTTGTCGTTTTTTTCTCGGCTTCTCAACATCACATTGTCTTTTCTGATTTGAGTTTTTTCTGTTCCCGCTTCAGTCAGTGGCTCCTTGGTCAATGTGAGGTAGAAATCTACTTCAAATTTTACTTTCTTACTGTAAGTAAAAGACTTTGGCCATGCGTAATTTGCTCCCAGGGAAGTTTGGTGTATCATCTAGTTCTAGTTTATTTTTCTCTGTAGATTATAGAATTGATCAGCTTTCCCCATAGGAACAGATGTCAAGCTGTGGACCTCCTGAGTGAGGAAGAGGCCCTTTGGATGGTGTTTTTGTTTCCTGGCTCCTAAAAGAATACCATATGATGGGTTGGCTTAAACAGTGGGAATTTATGGGTTCATGTATTTGAGCCTAGGAGAAGTCCAAACTTGAGGTGTCAGCAAGGAGATGCTTTCTTCTTGAAGACTGTAGCTTGTGTGGGCTGGCTGCTGGTGATCCTTGGTCCTTGGCTTTGCATCACATGGCCATACACATGGCAGCGTCTTCTCCTTCCTCCTCTGGATTCTGTTAACTTCCAGCTTCTGGCTGTTCCCCTTGGCTTCTATCTTTGTGTGTCCAATTTCATTTGCTGATAAGGGTTCAGTTTGGGCATCTTAACTATGAACAACTTGAAAGGTCCTATTGACAACTGGGTTCACACCCACTGGACCAGGGATTGGGACCTGAATGTGACTTTTTGGGGGGACATGATTCAATCCCCAACAGATGGTGATCTAGCCCTGATGAGATAGAAGAATTCTGTTTCGCTTTAAAATAATTAAAGGTCGTCTTTGGCACTTCCTTCCATATCCTTGCTGGTGTCCCTAATGGTGACCACACATAACAGCTTTACCGAGGCTGGATTTATTAGCTAGAGCTGCTTTGTTACTCTGGTCATGAGAATGAATTGTTGGGGGCAGGGGGAGGGAGCTTAAGTCTCCACTTCATCTTGATTCTTCTCTGTAGCATTTTCTTAGCAAAAGAATATCTGTTTTTTCAGATTATAAAAATTATTTCTTCTGATTTTTTTTTTTCTGATTATACAGGCCCATTCATGGTAAACTTGCAAAATGAATTCCCCAAAAGTATTTTAGAAATTATGCAGAACTGTGTATCTCAGAACATTTGGGGATTGGGTATATTTTCCTCCAGATGCCAATAACAATGGTAATGATTCACATTGTCATGTCTAGCAATTACTGAACCCTTCAGGTGTAGGTGGCATGGTTTTAAGTGCTTCACATCAATTTAATCATCAAATCCTCACAAACCTTATGAGCGAGACATGGAGATTATCCCCACTCGAAGAGAGAAACAGAGGACATCCAGGTTGGGCTTTGCACCAAGGCTGTCACACTGAGAGCCCCGGACCCTGGAGTCTGAAAGTCTACATTTCAATATGTGAATGCTTGTGTGGGTGCTTATGAGCCCACTTTTATGGCTGTGCACCTACATGTTTGTATTTGTGTGTGCATTGGTTTACACGCTGCATGTAAGGTTTAATTTCCTGCTGGTATACTTAACGTGGTTTGAGCATCTCTCATGTCATGAAATTATTTTCAATAATGATATCCTGTCTTCCTGATGTCCTGATTTGCTTAGAATTGTTTCCCTCTCACTAAATAGAAGCTTCCAAGTCAGGGTCATGATATATTTGTTGACAGGAAAATCCTGTTCTTAAAACCAATCCATTCCTGTGCATGTAAACTTAGTGTAGATGGGACCTTTTGATTTGATTCACTTAAGGGACTTTCCTTTTGATTAACTCACTTCTGTAGTGCATGACCCAGGGTGGGTCTTAATCCTTTCACTGGAATCCTTTATAAAAGGAGGAATAAAAAGTTGCAGGCACACAGAAAAATGCTGCAGGGACAGAGAGAAGCCTCCAGAAGTTGAAATCCATGAACGCAGGAGAGAGAAAAGCCACAGACAGAGCAGCCTGAAGCGGAAAGCAATGAGGCCTGGAGGAGAGGGGAGAGAGGAACTGACGCTGCCATGTTCCTGATCACCCACAGCTGAGCTCGGAAAGAAAGAGAGCCTGGAGGAGAAGGCAGAGACCAGCAGGGTACCATAGTGCCTTGCCGCATGGCAGGAGTCCAGGATTGCCAGCAGGTGGCCTTCAGGGAGAGCGCTTTGCCTGATGCCTTGGTATGGACATTTTCCCAGCTTCAAAACTGTAAGCCTACAAGTTAATAAATCCCATTGTAGAAGCAAACTCATCTCTAGTACATTGCGTTGGCAGCCTATAGCAAACTAAAACAATATTACAATCAATCTATGATGCATATATTTAAATGCAAATCTTTTTTGACATCCCTGATTAATTCCTTTGGAGAATGCACTAGAGATGAGACCATGTATCAAATCAAACGAGCTTATTCGATTAGGCAACTATAGCAACCACCACCTGCCACCTGTTTGCGTTTTTAAAATGGCGGTCATTGAAGCAGCATCCAAAAGGAATCTACAATTTAGAAACAAACTGTTTCTGACTTCTCAACAAAGTAGCTCCCTTTCACAACTTGCCCAAACGTTGCAGTCCTTGAGATCGGCCACTACACGAGGTATTGCTCTGGGCTGCACTCTTTGCTGCTCTGGAAGCATGTGACCTTGCAGAATGTGGTGTCTGTGAGCCAAAGCACAGCCCCGTCTCTCCAGTCTCATCTCCATGGCTGATTAGTGAGCTGCTCCTTGTATTATCGTGGTCATAATGGAGAACTGCAGGAATTTCCCTGAACAGCAAGATTGAGCCTAGCATTTTATCTCCCACATATGACATTGGAGAAGGTGCATACGTGGCTTTTGCTCACACACCCAGAAACACAACCTATTGCTTGGCTTGAAAGCAAACGTGCGCTTTCTATAATGGACTCACAGGTGTGTGCTATTTAGCAAGATAAGGAGAGGGATTTGAGGGCAGAAACAGAGTATGACCGTAACAGAATGGAAAGTATTTGTCCAAGCTGGTGTGCCTGACTATTTCTTCTCTTAATAAGCAGAGAGCTTATTATAATACTGTTTACCAGACAATGATAGAACCAATTTCCTTAGGTAAGAGTGGTTTTTTTTTTGTCTGTGTAGATTGAATCTAATAAGAAAGAGGTTCTGGTTTTAGAAATGTCTGCCATTGACTCCCGATTGACATCCGTGTGTCACGTATCTCACCGTAACTGTGCTTCACCCACGTTAAATGAGAATAACAAGAGTCTCCTAGACTGCGTGAAGGACTCCCAGAGTTAAGCTGACTCCACTCTTTCACCGTTTCTACCTTTTAGCCATTCCTTCTTCAAGCCTTGCTTGCTGTTTCCTGCCCGGTAGCAACTGTTCCCTCCATTATCTTCTACATCCATCCACTTCAAAAGTCAAACTGGAATGGAATAAAAATAGGTACATTTAAGGCCCTGCTCTCGTTCATTAATCCATAAAAGTGACCTCAACTCACTCATTTGCTTTAGACCTAAAATAATCTTGTTGTAGAAAATTCAAACAATGTAGAGGAATGTAAAATACCCCCACTTCTTAGGGGTAACCAGTGTTTTCTTTGTACCTACACATATAAAAAAATAGAATCACTCATTTTGATTATTTTAAGCAAAAAATGGGCACTTCCTCTTTCTCCTTTCTCTTTCTATAGACAAATTTCTATACTTTAATTTTTTTCACTCTATGTCCTTATTGGACATATATGTCAATAAGTAGAGTTTTACTACTTTGGTTTTACAGGCTGCATAATATTTAATAGAATGGATGTGCCATAATTTTATTTGCTCTCAGTACTTATAACTGGTCTTTTCATTTGAGACAGGTAAATGTGTTTGCTCCCTCCATTCTCTGTAAATTCCACCTTGAGACTTGACTCCATTTCCCTGCCAAGAGTGTGTTTCTTTTTATTTCCAGTCCATTAACATGATTCCCCTGTTTCCAAAACCCACTTGTTCCATAACCTCTTCTCATATTAGCCTGACATTTCTTTCCACTCTTGGTTAGTTGATTGATTCATTCAACACATGCTAAGAAGTTTCTATGTGCAGGAGCTGTGGGGGCATTGGGGGCTTCCAGTCCAGGTGATGCTGCAGCAAGCACGGGCTCTGCTCGCCTGGTCTCCTCTTCAGCAGGCAGAGGGTCGTGGTCAGAAGAAGCCGGGGTGCATGGCAGAGCGTGCTGAAGGGCGTGGGAGACCAACTGGGTCCTCAGGGCCCTGGTGGATGTGTCCTTGCTTCTCTTTGAAAAGATGGCGACTGCTGACGGAGGAGCTGGGGTTTGAGCTGGACCTCCATGGATGGATAAGGTACTAATACAGACTTGGGGGGATCTGTTCTAGGAAGAGGGGTGCCCGTGGGAAAGTGTGGGGCTGTGGAGGGCTAGTGAGTGGGCTGATCAGGTGGTTTGATCTCGGAATCAACCAAGATGACTAATGAAGTGGAGAATTGTCTCCGTTGTTATTCTTTTTCATGTTAGCCCAGCCAGGGAGTTTGTGTCTACATTCCCTTGCTTTTTCAGGTAGCTTTATCTGATTCTATAGGTACGTATGTGTGTTTCTATATAAACCTAAACAAAACTCGGTGAATTTCGTAACTTCTGTTATTTGTAATGAATGCTAATTTACCCTACATATATTTTTCTTGACTTCTTTGCACTCAGTGTTATGTTTCTAATATTCACATTGTGTGGAGCTGTTTTTCATTCATCTTTGCTGTGAGATAATACATGATGAAAATTTCCCTTCTCCCGATGGACACCTGCAGTATTTTCAGTTGTTTTGCTCTTATGAACGATGCCACTACAGATGCTGTTATACAAGTTTCCCGGGTGCGAGTAGGATTTTCCCAAGGCTAAGGCAGCCCCCTGTCACAGCTCTCACTAAGCAGTGAACTGTTTCTCTTGTCTTTGTGGAGGTGGGCACTAACTTGGCTGTTAGAGATTTTCTTTTTCTGTAAGATTTAAGGAGCATTTTTCCGAAGTCTTTACTTGTATATGTTTACCCAAACCTTCTCAGTGCATCCTAAAAGCACTCTCCTGGCTAGAGTATTCTAAGCTCTTTCAGAGGAACTCGTTTAATTTTAAGCTCTGTATTTGATGGCCATGCGGCAGATGATGGGAGCTGAGACGGAAGGTGGAGCCAGGGTTTGGACCGAGGCGATTTGCCTCCAGCACTTGTGCTTTGGACTCCTGCGCGGCACTGCCTTTTCTAGCCAGTGTTGGTGGGCAGAGCGGATCAGTGGCCCTTGCAGGCTGAGGGAGGCAGACATGGTTCTTGACCTTTTGGTCTATAAAAAGTGGCAATCAGGCACCCGGCAGCAAGGTTTAACCCCCTTCATTATTCTGGCTCAACCTGCAAAAGTCTTGTCCTTCCATTTTCTAACTACATAGTGTTCACTTTTGCGTTTTCGTGAACTTATCCACGGTCACATAGCTTTGCATATTTTGAAACACAGAAGGTAAGATGCCGGGGCATTGCTTTTCAGCCATGGAGATGTTCACTAATATCCTAAATGACCTTTCCACGTTTCAGGCTAGTGGACTGAAGAATGAAGCCTCACACGCTCACAGCGAGTCCACCTTTCACAGCATTGCGTTCCATGCTAATCATTACGTGCTTTTGTGGCAGCTAATTCCAGATCCTTGTGGACTTGTTTATCTGAGGTCCCACGTAGCAGACTGATTCCTTGTGAGCCAGTGCGTGGCTTTCCGTAGAGACTCTATTGAATCTGCCCAGAAGGGCCACGCAGTGCCCACAACAAAGCTATTCTTTGCCTCAATCTGGCAGGAAGCACCTTGGGCTTCAGAATGAGGGCTCCCATGGGCGCTTCTCTCCCCTTTAGCGCCTCGTCAGGCGGCTCATTCTCATTGTGTGGTATCCTGCCCGAGGGCCTGGGAATACCGCATCTCAGAACAAAGCCTCTGTCCTCTAGTTGCTTCTACTGGGGGGGGATGTGCATCAGCCGTGAACAAATACACCGACAGAGCCATTTTAGGTAGTTCTAAGTGACGCGAAGAAGAGAAAATAGTGATGGGGTCTGGAGGAGAGGAAGAGGCAGGTGCTCTGGCTGGGCTGGTCAGGGCAGGCTGGCTGAGGAGGACGTTTGAGTGAAACCCGAGTGCCGAGAAGGAGGCGCCTTGGGAGGCCCTGGAGGAAGAGGCTTCAGGGCAAGGGGACAGTGGGTGCCTCCTGAGATGCCATGAGCTCGCTGGGTTTAATGCCAGGAAGAAGGCGCGTGTGAGTGAGTGTGTGTGTCTATGCGTGTCTGTGTATGTGCATCTGGGCGTGCATGCACGTGTGTGCACCTGTGTGTAAGCACGCGTGTGTGTGGATGTGTGGGTGGGTGTGGATGTGTGGGTGGCTGGGGTGCAGAAGTAGACAGGGCCAGGCCCCACAGGACGGCTTGTTGGCTGGGGCCAAAGTTTTGCCTTTTGAGGATCTTGCAGAGGGAGCAATTGGAGGGTTTTTTAAGCAGGGAAAAACTGGCTTAATCTGATTAGCTCTTTACGGAGATCAGCCTGGTTGCAATGTAGAATGGACTTTTGGGAGGCAAGGTGAAAAGCACCAAGGCTGAGTAGAGAGGCTTCTATTAAGTGCAGGTGAGAGAGGAAGTTGGCTTATGATAGGATTATACGGGTGGAAGTGACAGGTGCGGTCAAATGTGTGCTGTCTTTTGAGGTGGTAACGATAGGTTTCCTTGCTGCCTTAGATGATTGTATGGGGAAGTAGAGGACTCAACAGTGACTCTGGCTGTGATGGGGAAGACTCAGGCAGGAAGCCAGTTTGGGGAAGGGGGTTTCTTTTATCCACGAAAAGCTTGAGGTGGTTCTTTTTAACTCAGGTAGAAGTGAAATGTGGACGGAAGTTACCGTTCCAGGGACAGGTTGGAACTGAAATACAGTTTTACGTTCACCAGCCAGGAGTCCTGGGTGAGGTCCTCCAGGGAGTATGTGTAGACGCTGGAGAGAGGAGGGGATAATACAGACCCTCAGCACGTCCCTGACACGAGAAGACCGTTGCAGAGGTCCACGGGCTGATACTGTTTCAGCATTGGCTGGAGCCAGGACTGGCCAAGGAGCTCTCTGGGGCTAAGAGCAGCTAATGCTGCTGCTACAACGTACTCCAGGTTCCGACCTGAGGACGCCCATGTTCACATCCAGCTGGAAGTTGGTGGTAGAGACAGGAATAGATCATTTGCTTACTTTTTCAGCCCACTGACCTACGTGTCCAGCCCAGCTCCCAATCCCTAGGCAAAATGGTCATTTCAGAAACGAGATAGAGGCAAGGATGGCATCTTCAGTACGGAAAGATGACCTTGGTTTCTGGAGGCAGGGCTGCCCTGCTAAAAGTCTCGTTCTTCCAGCTGGTGTCGGCCTCCTCAAGGCTTGGTCTCCACAGTCCTCGACTGGAAATGATAACACCTATCATACCTATTTATTTCAGGAAAATAAGAGATGGATGAATACTGTCCATAACCTTCCTTACAATTTCATACATTTTATTATTCTCTAACTAGTGTTTGAGTTTGATATTACATGTTTTTGAGTTTGATATTATATGTTTAAGTAATTTTTATTTATTCTGATTCTTGTTTTTAATATACTGACCAAAAATTGGTGCTGTTGAGGCCTTTTGTGACAGTGTGAAGTTCTTTTGTGAATCCCATAAAAGATTATGTTTTTGAACTAATGCATTCCTGTGCTCGTGAGACCCTTTCATTGCATTAGATTCGGTTATGGGACCTTGATTGGATCACTGATCATAGCACTTTTGATTGGATGGTTTCAGTGAGGTGTGACTCAGGTTGAGTCTATGCCCTCTTGCTGGGTCTTATATAAACTGAGAACTCACAGAGGGACATAGAGAAAAAGGAAGCCACCATCTTGACCCTGCCGTGTGAGAGAGGACTCGAGGGTCACTAAGCAGCTGAAACTGCAGCACGGAGCCACCAAGAGGCTGGGCCCACGGAGCAGCTCAAGCCTGAAGAGATGAGCCCTGTGTCTGATTGCCCATAGGTGGGCCTGGGGAGAAAGTGGAGCAGCCGAGGCTGAGAGAGGAGGTCAGGAAGAGACCAGCCATATGCCTGATCGCCCACAGCTGAGCTCTGGGTGACTGGGAGCCTTGAGGGGAAAGCAGGGGCCTTGGCAGAGATTGGCTACCATCTTGCCTTGCCACGTGGCAGGATGCCAGGATCACTAGTAGCTGATTTTGGTGAGAATGCATCTCTGATGATGCCTTGATTTGAACATTTTTAAAAGCTCAGAACTGTAAGCTTTTACCCTAAATAAATTTCCCATTATAAAAGCCAACCCATTTCTGGTACTTTGCATCAGCAGCCCTGTAGCAAACTGAGGCACCTTTTTAATTTTGTTTTTTAGACCACAGATTGTGACAGACTGGGACTCAAACATATCAGCCTTGACATGCCTGGTCCATCGGCCTTAAAAGCCATCATTGTACACATCAAGCACAGTGCCATTCCCAACTAAAATCTGAAAATGCCAAATGAGAATCCTTTTCACTAAATATTCTATTTTTTTTCTAAATGTATTAGCTGCTCTTCTCTGTAAATTTATCTGATCATCTTTTTATAATTTTATCCAGGAATAATGAGTTTAATAAATTTATTTCTGCTCTGAATCTCCTTTTTTTTTGCCCTTTGATGTTTCAAGTGGCCCCAATGAATTATGGTGTACCAGAATAATTTCTCTGAGCCCCTTAGGGTTCATACATTTTTGTTATATCTTCTGTCTGCTTTCATGTTTCCAGGCCCCTGAAATCTCTACTTTTTAGCCTGTCTGCCTATCAGTAATCCCTTCATCCCTTTGACCATTAATTGGAAAATTATGACATTTAGAAAGGACGTTTCTCAAAACCATGGGATTCCTTGTATTTGGACCAGATGTTAAGAGGATTTTAATAGAGGAATAAAACATCTGTGATAATGATTGACAGAATCCTAGAAGAAAAGGGAAATGAACAGTATTTTAATAGCAACATAAATATTGTAGAGAAGGTAGAGAAGTGTATGTGAATTTGCATGATTCATATAAAAGAGGGTCACTGGAGCCAAACCATTATTGAAATGTATAAAGTAGTTTAATTAATTCATTGCTCAGACATCAATTGTTTGTCTGTACTATGCCAGCTACCGTCCAGAGGTTGAGATTTTCACAGCCTTGTTTTAGAATGAGGCAGCTACACGGGGAATTGCAGTTCAGGGTGATAAAGGCTACAGTCGAGATGAGCATTGATGTACAGGGAGGCCAGATGGGGGAGAGTGAAAATAAGATTTAATAAAGCTTCTCTGAGATCAAGCTCAGAGATTGGGACCACAGCCTGGGAAACCCGCAAAGAAGACACAGCCGAAACTGTCGAGGGGAGAAATAGAAGGGGTCTTGACAGGGTGGCGAGCAGGGCATGGATTCCAGAGATGGGTAAGGGAAGAATTGTCAGGACGTAGTGACAAATGAGGGGCAAAATTTAGGAAGATGAACGAGGAAGAAATGGCAGATGAGGCCTTGGGTTATGATTTGGAATCTGGGTAAATCGTGGAAGCCTTAACCATGGAAGGAAAGAGGCACAGAGGAGACTGTTGATGGAGACGGATAATGAGGTCAGCTTAGGGTATATTTTGACTGAGTTACTTCGATCTTATTTGTGTGGAGACATCTATTTTGATTTATGGATCTGGGTTATGTATAGAGGCCTGGGAGAGAGTTTCAGCTCTGAAAGGCGGTAGATTTTAGAAAGTTGCAAAATCATTTGAGTTTGAAGAGACTGGCCACCAAGGGTATGTAGATGGAGAAGAAATGAGTGCATGAGAAAGATTGAAGCACACCTTCATTTAATGGGAAGACTGAGAAGTAAGAGTCTGAGATTGAGAAGAAACGGGGAGATCGTGATGTCATGGAAACCAGGGATGTGAGGGTTTTGGGAGATAGTCAAGAGAAAAGATCATTGGACACAAATGCCATGGAGATGCCCAGTCGTGTAAGCTCACTAGACTTGGCAGTCAGATGGTGACCAAGGACATTCACCAAAGAAGTGTCAGTAGAAGAGTGTGTCCAGTTGTCCCGCTCCAGTTGCATGCATTTACATATTAGCATAGATGTTGCATCTTCTAGTTGCTGAGAGAGAAAGTGGCACTCCAAATCCTGCCCATCTTAATGAAAACCAAATGGAAGCCGTGGATCGTAATTTTCACACCACGAGAATCATTTATAACTTGATTATTTGATTGCATCCTTATGAGTTTTTTGCCTCGAGGAACTGTCTCTAGATAAGTCCTTTAGAATTTACCAATAGTTCCATTGCTTGAAGGCCCCATTCTTTACATTCTTTTTTCTTTCTAAGAAAGGCCTCTTGTTGGTTTAGCTAACACAGAGGTAGATTGAATGAACTTGTGCTTAGTTTTAAAACCTGCTGACAGCCAAAATTAATATTGCTTTTGTGTAAATAATAATTTTATCTAATGGGCTTCATTTATTTTTATGGCTCCTCCAGGCGATCTGGAGCCAAATGAGGGACGCAGGCAAACTCCAATAACACTTCCCTTTGAAGAGTCATATAAAAGGGGTCACTGGAGCCAAACCATTATCGAAATGTATAAAACAGTTTATGCTTGCTTTTTTCCATTTTATACCATGAGGTCATTTTCTATAGCCATAAAATTCTATCTCAGCTTGGATATGATGAAAATCTATGGGTAGCAAAGCCAACTTTTTATTCGGTTACACGAAGGTGTCACCTGGCCATGCTTCTGTTCTTATGTGCGGTCGGTGCTTTCATCAACAAATTCCTAAAAATTTCACGAGTTCATTTGTTATACCCCCCTTTTGGCTGAAACTTGGCAAACAAGGTAGATAGGTACAGATGATAGAAAAAGAATCCAATTTTTAAAAAGCATACATAAAAATCAAAGATACAATATGTTTGGTGAACAGCCTGATTCCCTTTATAGGCTCAATACAATAAGAAGAAAATTTTAATTTTGTGTTATTTCCCAAGGAATAAAATGGTAAGTTACTGTTTTTAAAAAGGTTTAGAGGAGTCCGTTTACTTGGATTCCGTTATTACCTTAAGTTTTATTGTCTTATTGATTCTTCATTTAGTCTGGTTTCTGGCTGAGTACTGTAGGCTATCCGGTACTGCTGCAAAGAAAGAGCACCGACTCATTCAATAAATTCCTTCTTGCCTTGAACACACCATGGACTTTCATTCTCCTGAGTCATTTATTCCTGCTACTTAGAACATTTTACCTTGAACCCCTTCAGAGGCCACAGCTGCTGCCTTCTCCCTCCATTCGGAGGGATTTCCTCCATCTGTATTTCCAAAGACTTGGCTCTTCTCTTTTTCTAATGATGAAAAGGATAGCTTCCTACTTGCCTGGCTACTCTGTGAAATGCCAGCAGTGTTGTCCCGTCCTCCTTGCCTCCGTGTCTTGTAGTGCCATGCCTTGCCCACGGGAGACGGCTGGCTGGATAACGAGGCATTCTAAGCCACCTCTCATTTCCGAGCAACGGGCTCCTGCCTTGTTGTTTACTCTGGAGACGAGACTGTGTTCCTGGGGGAGTTTCCCACCATCCAGTCTTGGGGTCTCCTGAGTGTGGTTTTACCAGCGTGAGCTGCAGGCTGCATTGTGTGATGCAAAGATCCAGGGGCTCGCAGCACCCGTGGCCGTAGCCCGTAACTACAGACGTGATCTTATATATGCCGTTTATTTGGTCTAAGCCTTAGCTTTCTCAGCTGCGAACTGAAGACGAAGATTAGAGGATTTCCATCTCGTCTTCCACCTCCTAAAATCTGTGAGTCTTTGACTCATTTCCCGCCTTATATCAACCCGGGGTCTAAACCACCTCACAGTGGCATCTGCACAGTGGCATGGAATTGAAGTATAAATGCTAAGTAGAAGCTTGTCTTTCTTATTTCTGATTCATTCAGACAGCTGACTCAACATGCTTGCACGCATAAACTTGGGATTATGTGTATTCAACATGTGCCGTGTTTACCATAAAAGGGAGATGTGAGAAGTTAGAACATGAAAGGTTGTTTGATCATTCCAGGCAAACTTTGCTTAAGGCAGAGTGAGCGGACAGACACATAGTAATTGACGCCACCGGGTTCCAGCTGCTGGAGCCGCGGCCTCTGTGCGTAAGAGGGACGCCTGGTCAGAACCTTGAGGCGAGGGCAGATCTGGAGCGGGAGCGGGGCCCGTGTACCAGCAGATGTGCAAATGCATGCACAGGTTCATCTGCGGACCCTGACTAAGGGGCTGAAGGAAAGGCGTTGTCCGTGGGTGTTGGGAGAGGAAGGAGGGGTTGGTTGTTCACTCAGGGCATAGAAGTTGCTTGGAAAAGCAGTGGGGGTATTGGGGGTTCAGTTGTGTCCCTCCAAAAGGATATGTTCAAGTCCTAATCCCCATCCCTGTCAATGTGACGTTGCTTGGAAATAAGATCTGGGCAGATGTAGCCAAGTTGGGATGAGGTCATACTGGACTAGCATGGCCTTGAGCCAGTCTGGCTGGCGCCCCTATGGGGAGAGGCTCTTTGGACACAGATGCAGGGGAGAATTCTGCGTGAAGACCGAGGGGGCAGAGATTGGAGAGGTGCTGCTCTGAGCCAAGGCATGCCTGGAGCCACCAGGACCTGGGAGAGGCAAGGAAGCCTTCCCTCCTAGATCTTTCGGGAAGACCGTGGCCCTGCCAACACCTTCATTTGGAGTTCTGGCCTCTGACACCTTCCCGTTGTTGTACGTCACCCAGTTTGTGTGAATTGGTTAACTCAGCCCCAGGAAACGAATGCAGAAGGAATCCCGAGAGCTCTTGAGTAGGGTTGGCTATTTCCCTGGCAGCACCGGCGATTGTGCAATGAACACCTCATATCTGGCTGTGCCTGGGTGTGCGGGCACTGGATGCAGGTGGAGTGATTCGTACACACTTCTGCTGTTTTCAGTTTGGGTCTGACGCCAAGCTTCGTGTGAGGGCTTCTGCCAATCCCCTGGAATAGCACTAAGAGATGGAAAGATGGAATGCAAATGGAAACGTTTTAGAACTGTGGATGCCAGGCTCCTACTAATCCTGACAGTGTTGCTGATGTGATATTGAACAGTAACCTTTTCATAATTAAGAGGCACATATGTGAGGCCCGCCTGTAACACAGACTCAGCCCTGTGGGACGGTGGACTCTTGGCTGCGGGCAGTCATGGGCTTGGCTTCCAGAGTCTTCTTCAAGGACACCAGACCACTCCAGCTGGCTCACCTGACTTACTTGTCTTCTCCCCAGTGGTAGTGCTTGATGCCATTGGGAGGGGACAGGCCCAGGTGGGTTGTAATGGACTCCCCAAGTCGTGCTGACACATCAGCCACATCCGACTGCACAGTGTGTCTAAGGCTCGGAAGAAATCCGGCCTCCTCTGAACAGAACGACGTTAAGCCTATTTTGGATTTGTTTCTAGTAATAACTGGTTAGATTTTGTTCCCTAAGCGAATCTTCTTATGGAAGCTTTCATTCCTTTGATTTCTTTTTTATCTGACAGCATTTTATTTTTTTTGCTAGGAGGAACAGTTATTTTTTGTTCCCCAGAGCCTATTCAGTTGCAGTGTGGGTGTGAATGGGAAATGTTATTTATTGCACAAACACTTACATACACAGTTATGCTTATTTAGGTCCAGCTTATATAGAGATCCTCCCACATCAAGAAACTAAAAGGAAGGCTTCTGGGGCTTTGAAGTGAATACAATAAAAATGCTTACATATTATAGCCCAAAATGGCCTTACAGTCTGCTTTAGGAAATTTCCACATTGTTTAGTATTATACAAAATATATTTTAAAAACTCCAGATGAATTGAGAACAACTTTTTTGAAATTGATCCCTTGGAAATTCTTTCATAATATATTTCCCAAATATATTATAACTAATAGCAAATAGTTGTAATTAATGTCACTTTTTTTTTTTAATTGAAATTTAGCCAAATTCTGTAATACAAATTTAGTTGGATGATTTATAGTTATAAAGTTACAGACTAACCTTTCAAGTGGTGAGCTCTTCTTTAACTTTTAAAGAAGGAGAGCTATTTTGGTACACGAGACTCCGTGGTTCCCAGCCAGAGCCAATTTGGCAGTGTCTGCAGACATTTTTTATTTTAATAAATGGGGGTGCTACTGGCTAAACATCCTCCAAAGCACGGGGCAGCCCCCAGAACAAAGAATAATCTGGCTCAACATGTCAATAGTCTTGACATTTAGCACCAAACTCTGGTATAAAGATGCCCCCCGCACTCCCTTTCCACCACCAAGAGGCTGGAGGTCAGTGGTTCAGTGGAGGATGGAATCGCACAGTCCAGGAAGGAGGGAGCTGCTCTTTAGCGCTGAGCATATTTCGAGCTAGACTAAAGAAGGAGTTAGCCTTGTATGGTATGATGCTCAGAAAAGCCCGTGCCTCTAGATGAAGTCTGCAGATGCCCTCCCTATCACTTTTCCATGATTATTGTTTAGAGTAGATCTATTTTCAGAAGACAGGTAACATGTTATAGTCTGCAAATTATAAACCTCTAGAAATCACCTGCTCACATTAAATGCGCTTCTCTAAGTTTAACATGGCAAACATGTAATTTCAAGACATCACCGTCGCACTGTGTAGTCCATTTTAGCTGCTTTTCTTTGACATGGCATTTACCTCTTCTGTAATTGTCTCTTTTCAGATCCAAAGGAAAGAATGTTTCCGGCTTTTCTGTTATTTTTCTCTACTTTCATTCAGGAGGCAAAGATGTTTGGTCTGAGAATCGAGTTGCTGGCTTGTTATAAACATAGGATAGTTCTAATGGCCAGTCGGTCTCTAGACGGCTTTGCATAGCTAGCAGGAGGGGGTTCCATGTTAGTGTGAGCCAGACACCTCGGGCAATTACGGGAAGAGGAGAATTTCTTTTGGACCCCTTTGATTTCAGCTCAGGCTCGGAGGTCACGAGGGGCCATTCCTCCATCCGTTTCCTTGATGGAATGCTGCTCCGTCAGAGCTCTGGTGGGTGCCAGGTGGGTGCCTGGCACGGGGCTAAGTACTTGGCGTCATGCCTGGCCCAGAGCTAGAATTTCCTGAGAGTTTATTATTACAATGCTATTTTTATCATTGTTGAGTTGTTCTGACGTGGAGTGTGGTAATGAACCTGCAGCCTTCTCTGACCGGACTGGGAGGGTACCCCAAACGTTTTTGCTCTGTACATAGCTAAATTACATCCAAAACATCACCAACAAGTTTCATTTTAAGGTACATCAATTGATGAAATTCTGTGTCAATAAGTCTCAGATCCAGAAGACAAGAAGATATTACTTTATGTGTTTACTTCTGGACTGCAGTTCTAGAGTGGCCTGCAGTTTTGCAGACTATGGATCTTTTTCCAAGAGTGAAAATTAACCATCCTTTTCATTTTAATAACCCAGAGCATCCACTGTCCTGGGATGTTCAATCCAGGGCATCTGTTCAATCCATTGTCCCAGTGGGTGTGTGTCCACGACAGCGCTGGGTACCAGGAATTACGACCCCATTGGGCCGATGAGCCCCTGGCTCCCAGTTTTCCTCCCTGCTCTCTCCCGTCTCTAAGCTCAGTGACTTCCTCTCTCTCCTCCAGCAGCTGTACTCTTGCCTCATCCTGATTTGCAGTCCCTTCACTTGCTTCTCTTGTTTCAGTTGCTTCTCTGCCTAACTCGAACTTTACTGTCAGGGTGTGAGTTCTAGAATCCCTCTAGTTCTGATGCTCACAACATTCTTTCTGCTTTGAGGTTCTCAGACCTGACAAGTCCCATACTGTCCTTCTGTATAGCTGCTTATTGCTGCAAGAAACCCCCACCCTGTGTCATTTTGTTCTTCTGCAAATTCATGCATGCATAGAGAGCCTGGTATGTAGTTGGCACTCAATAAAGATGGAATGAGTAAGAGACAGTAAGCTCAGCTGGCCCTTAGTCAGTTGTTTTGTTCATATTGTGTTGACTGCCATGGAATTCATCCACACTTTTTCTGCTCTTTAAATACTCTGTCAGCATTTCTTTAGCCTACAGAAGACCCTTCCATTTTCTTGACCCAAAATATAGAGGCTGTACACCCAACTTTCTGTTTTCTCCACATTGTACTCTTACCCTATCTTCATGCACACATTCCTTTGTGAAGATAAAGGCTCTTTTTGCTTTATCATAGTAATTTATTTTTTGGACCCTAAGCCCTTTCCACCTCAGTTCTTTCTGATTTTTTTTTCTTTTCCTTGGTTACCTAGCATTTAAGGGCGCTAAACATGTTTCTTCCCACTTCTGCACTGCCTGCTCGCTCCTGGGTTTTTGGCAATCTGGATTCTCTCTCCAGCGTTCTGCTGAAACCATTTCTCCCAAAGTTGATTATTGACCATCTTTTTAAAAAAATTTTATTGAAGCTTATCATTATTACACAAATATACAGAAACAATAAGTGTATAGTAAAAGTTGTGAACGTATAAAACAAGCACGCATAACATGATACAGGGGTCCCATACATCACCCCACCACCAACACTTTGCTTGTTGTGAAACATTTGATACAAATTATGAAAGAATGTTGGATTATTGGCCATCTTGTGACTAAAGCCAGTGTTGGTTCTTTGTCTCATCACACTCAGTTGACAAGGACTGCTTTTTAAAGCTGTTGCTTCTCTATGCCATCCCATCTTGACTCCCATGGTGCCGTATTCCCTTGATTATTCTGGCTCTTTCCTCTTCTTTCATCTTTGTGTGGCTACTCTTTTTGGTCACTACCTCCACCCAAATTACTCTCCTTAGTCTATTTTTCTTTACCTTTACACTCATCTTTGGTGAATCTCAACCATGCCCATGATTTCAACCATTCCAAACATTTTACTCCATCTCTCAATTCTTCTTTCTGAGCCCCAGACCTGGGTTTTCAACTCTGCTTCATTTTCCCAATTATTTCTCAGCATTTTAAACCCAGCATGCATCAAACTAATGATCACATTTTCATCTCAACCAAATTCTCCTGTAGATTCTCATATTTAAATGAATGTCATTACTATCCTCATGATCACATAGAGTCTTGGTTTTGCATCCATCTTTGCCTCTTTGCTGTCTATTGCCCAAAATTTAGTGGATTAAAACAACAACCATTTTTATTATATTTCATGATTTTGGAGTCAAGAATTGGAGCTCACCTGGGTGATTCTTTTGCTCCTTGTGCTGCCTACTGAAGCAACTCAGTAGGTTTCAGCTTTACTCATATGTCTTGGCAGGAATGGCTGGTGAGCTGGCCTCAGAAGGAGCTGTTAACTGGATTGCCTGGATGTGGTCTCTCTAGTATGGTGGTCGTAGGATATTCAGCTCCTTACGTGACATCTCAGTGCCCACACAAAGTGTTCTAAGAGGCAGGGCAGTAGAATCTACGAGGCTCTTTGGGCCTGGGCTTGCAAACTGGTACAGCGTCACTTCTGATGTCATTCATGGGTCAAATATAGCACCAGATTCATGAGAAGGAGCATATAACCACCTTTCAATGGGAAGACACTCAAAGAACCTGTGGCCATCTTTATGGCCATACTCTTCCTTACCTATCACATTTAGTGTATGCTGTGTTTGCCTTTACTTTTTATCCACATTGATACCACCTGAAGTTACAGCTTCAATATATCTCTTCTGAACAATCACAATAGCTTTTAAATAATCTCTCCACCTCTATGCTTTTTGACTTGATTTCCTATGTATACTATTGTGAGAATGATATTAATGAATATTTCAGCTAATGTTAATATAATATTGGTAGCTTGTTTCCTAAAAATAAAAACCTCTCCCCGTAGTGTAATTTGCCTTCCAAATCCTAACTCCTTTCTAAGCTGTTTCCCACTCACCTTTTTATTTTTCCTAGGAGTCTAGGTAAAGTATAATAAACCATTCCCAAACATGTTGCTTCCCCTCCCTTGTGCCCCTCCAATACATCTTTTCATCCTTTTCCCTTGACATAGAATGTCCTTCCCAAAATCTCTATGTACTGAACTTCTTTGTATATTTCAGTATTAAATTCAAATAGGACGAACCCCTCCATGGACCTATCCTAGATGCCTCCAAATGCTAATCGCTCTCTCTCTTAACTTCTTTTTAAGGTTTTATAACAAATATATTTTTACAGGCCTATCTTTCTTTAAAGCTTATTAATCTTTAAAATTGTTCGTAATCTTTAAAGTCTCACAGCTTCTGGCATGGTACTTTCATCTCAATGAGAAGTGCTCAATATGTATTTTATTTGATTCACACTTGATCTCTTGCTAGAAATTTTGCAGGCTAGTCATCTATTAATTAGTTTTAAAGGCTAATTTCCTCAAAAATGGAATATTTTTAAGATTTGGGGTAGCATAATATTAATCATGTTATTGGTAAAATACAATGGTCATGTGCTTAAATAGGGTCCATTGGGTACTAGAAAGGGAAGGGCAGGGATCCTTAAGTGGAACAGTGGGTGTCCGAAGAGTTGAGGACAAACGTGCAAGGGAGAACCAATGGATGATCACAAAGATTAATCTGTCTTTCTTAGGAGAGACTGTAACAGCTCAGTAGAGTTTAAATATGAGCATTTCTCTTTTTATCATAAATGGGTCATCTCATAAGATCACTGGGAGACATAGGAGTCGTATTGAGATACACACACACACACACACACACACACACACACATCATCTAGTATATCACCTAGACACAGCTGTTTTTGTCTAAACTCTCTTCTATCGTCACAAAGTGTAATCTTAAAATTAGCAGTAGGGCATCACCAAGAGACCAGCTACCAGAAAACCTGAACTCGTGTTAATCCCATTGTCCTCTTTTGCATGTTTCAGGCACTTTCCACACATGACGGGGAGACCAGCTTCCTGTTAGAAGACAAGTGCCCAGAGTCCACAGCCCCCTGCCCACCATGAAGGGAGCCTGCTTCCTTGCATGGCTGCTCTCCAGCCTGCGTGTGGTGATGCTCACCCAGCCAGTGGCCCTCGACGCATCCCAGTGTCAGAGAGCTGAGCACCCGGTCATTTCCTATAAAGGTAAGAAACAAACATGTTCTGTCTACATGTAAATCCCATGCTCAGTGATAAAGGATAAAAGCAGCTATCACTATGTTAACCTGTGACTCTTGCTTTCAGGAGCGAGAATATGATCTCCTCCAACACAGTGATTTCGTATCCAGAACTAATCACTTCCTCAAGAAAGATCCAAGACAGGGGTGACCAAGGAAAGAAACTGCCTTGTTGAAGCTACTTTTATTTAACATTATTAAACATTTGAACCCAGGGATAAAAATGTGACTCAAAAAACCCCACAGAAACCAAAAAACAAAAACCCAAAAAACCCAAACAACAAAACCAAGTAAAAGTAAAACAACAAATTCTACACTTTGGCATTTCCCAGAACAGCCTTAGTAGTCTTGGTACAAAACTTACCTTGTCTCTATTTAGCATTGCATGGCGGATAAGCTAGTCTCAGTCCCCAAGTGTCTCCAGCTATCTATGGGATTAAGGAGTGCATCTCTAGATCCACTTATTCTTTCATTTGTCAACATTTATTTGCAGTTCTTCATACTCTGGGCACACTAGGCATTCAGGATGAAAAGAAAATTAGTCTTTGTCCTTGCCCTAAAGGGGCTTACAGTCAAGTGTGGAGAGACAGACAGACAAACAGTTCTATCAACATGCGAGGTGTAACTAATCAGACATTTTGTTTTACTAATTCATTCAAAAAATAGCTTTATGCTTTGTTATTTTTATCAGGAAAAATTTCAGACCTATACTGAGGTAGAAAGAATGATTTAAGGAACACCCAGCTCTTACAATTTTCAACTCATGGCCCACCTTTTGTTTTCCATTTAAATGCTCACCCATATTCCAACTCATGCCCCACAGATATTTTGAAGCAAATGAAAGAAATCACATAATTTTATCTGTAAATATTTCATATGCGTCAAAGATAAGGAATTCACAATGCCATTATCACACCAAAAATCCCACTAATATCCAAAAATCAATTCCATAAAATCATCAACTATCCAGTGAGTCTTGAGAGATCCTTGATGATGTCATGAATACTTATGATTTTTAAAAACATTTGTATTTAGTCAGAATCCAAATGAAATCCATACTTTGTAGTTAGTTGATATGACACCTTGAGACACCTTTTTCTTTTTTTTTTTTTACTGTTTTTTATCTTCCTTGCAAATTAAGTTTCATGGAAACTGAGCATGTGCCCTATAGAGTTTCCCACAGTCTGGGTTTTGTAAACCACATCCCTGTAGTGTCATTTAAGTGCTCTTCTGTCCCCAGTATTTCCTATAAATTTGTAGTCATTTTGAGAGGGCTGATTGGATTGAGCTTCCAGTCTTTTGGGCTTGACTGTGTCGTAGATGTTTCTGTGAACTCCCATCAGGAGGCAGGTAGTGTTGAGTTGTGAAATTAGCATTCATTGTTGATCACTGCCTAAATCTACTGATTCGTTAGGGGATGCAGACCTGGGATTTTCTAATTTCATTCTTCTTTCTTCATTTACTAGCTAGAATATTTCTATATAGAGTAGTTTTCCCTCATTGGCTATTTGAACATCCTACAACCAAATTACTCCTATGCCTTTCCCCACATTACATGCTCGGTCACTGCAGAATGACAGTTTCACGCAGCCCTAGTCGCCTTTGATTACTGAAAACACTTGATGATGATTTCTTTCTCTTCTTTTAGCCTTTGGGGTATATATTTCATGAGGGAATTAAAGCAAAATTACTAGTTTAAAACCACTTGAAATAATTTCCTTCCATGTGATTATGCCAACTTGAAGCCCAGTTAACTTAATTTGTTTCATTTGGCTTTTGATTTTTAGCAATTTAAAGCATTTCCATTGGCATTATTACATAATATCTCAAAGTCAAATTAATGAAACTAGGAGTGTTTAGAGAAATTTAATTTCTTTCCCTGTTTGCTTTACTCTGTTCTTTCTCTCCCCGTTTTGCTAGCCTTTTTCTTCTACTTTATGTTTCTTTTTAAATATAAATAAAGCAATATATATGCATAATACATTGTATACATGGATATATGCACACACATATACATATAAATGCATGACCCCTTTCTTAGAAAAACCTGCATATGTACAAACTTTTCTCCTTCTAGCATTTTGATTTAATAATATATACTGGAGAGCACTTCCTACTGGTATTTAGAGGTTTATGTTTTTCCTTTTATAGCCACATAGTTCTGTACTAGGTGGACTGGCCATTGTCTACTCACTAACTCCCTATTGAGACACGTATAGGTCATTTGCCATTATGGAGAGTGCTACAATGACAGTGTCTCCCACAAACATCTATTAATGTTTGTGAAAGTGAGCCAGTGGGATAGATCCCTAGAAATGAGATTACTTGGTCAAAGGGTAAATTCATCTGTGATTTTCATAGATATTGCCCTATTCCCTATCATAAATTGTGTGCCATTTTAAGTTCTCATTGCCCTAGTTACAAGTTCATGTTTTTCTATAGCCTTTCCAGCAGAGCACATGGTTAGGTTTTTGAGTTTTGTTCCAATCCCTTAGTTCATAAATGATATCTCAATGTATTTTTAATTTGCATGTTTTAATTTTGAGTGACCATTCAACAAATATGTAATAGGTGCCTAAATATTGACAAGATCTGTGCTAAATATTGACAAGATAGGGACAAAAAACGCAGTTGCTCTGAAGGGATTTAGAGTATAATTAGCCCAAAGGACCATCGCATCACATTTTGTTAAGGGCTCTGAGAGATGTCTGTGCTCGGTGAGGTGGGAGCCCAGATTTCCTGGGTATAGGAGCAGGTAAGGACAGTTTCTAGGGTAAGGAAATGCCGGAGCTGAGTCCCACATGGCTGTTGGAAGGTGTTTGACAAATTCCTGGAGGGGAAAGCAAAGAGTTCAAGTGAGAGGAAAACAGTAAGAGTCTTGGCGTTAACGTGAGGGAGGAAGCATAGCAGGCCTGGCATGCGTTGAGTAAACCAAGTCATGAAATCTTGGTTTAAGTTAGGTGAAGTGGTTAGTTGGGGTTCCATAATAAATGACCTTGAAAGCCATCCTCAGAAGTTCAGCTTGTATTTGGATAGCCTCAGCTCGAAGGAGGCACAGTGGTGGCAGGGAGAGCACCATTCTTACTCAGCATCTGTGATCAAAGTGGGCGATGAGCAGGGACTGAGGTACGCTAGTGGGAGCGGGAATATAGAGAAGAGCATGCTTTCTAGAAATCCGAAGGAGGTGCTATTGATGTTTTATTGGCTGTAGGACAAGAAGGAGGAAGAAGCACTGAGTGATCCTCAGGTTTTTGGAAGTTGATTCCACATGGAGTAAAGAAAGGGATATAGGTGTGCAGAAGCTGATGGTTTTAGATCCACAAAGCTCAGTGCCTGTGGGCCATCAGATGGAGCTGTCTAGTTGAGAGCAAGGCATCATGGGAAGCAAGAAAGGAGAGCTTTTCAAGATGGCGTTGGCCCTCAGAGTATCGACGATGCAGAGTTCACGGCAGATGTGGGCTAGGAGGTTGGAGTAACCAACTCATCCCAGTTTGCCAGGAAAGTTCTGTGTCCCCCTCCCAGAAATCCTTCCAGCAGTGATATTGGTCAGAGCAGCTTTTCAGGCCAGTGGTGAGGGGAAGAAATGAGATGGTGGAGAACAACATGTGAGGTGAAGAAATAGATCTATTTCTTCAGGAGAGGAGAGAAGTAGTGCCTCTGCCAGGCAAGGCCACGAGGTTGGGCAATGGCTGTTCAGGGAGCATTGCCTAATCATCTTTAGATGGTGCTGCGAAGGAGCCTGGGCTTCTTGAGGAGGCTGAAGAGAGAAGAGGAGGCAGGGAGATGATTGCTTAGGCAAAGTCCCGGGCTGTGGGTGGGGTGGGACACAGGATGCAGGTGGGGATTAGCTTTCAGGAAGCTGGCCCCACCTCCAGGGAGCCTGGGGGAAGGAGGCCAGGGCACCCAGGATGCAGAGCCATCAGTGGGTGGGGGAGGCCGGAACGGGAGGCAGTTCCTGAGGCCCTCCACCTTGGCTGAGAAGGAGTAGGTGGGCCACCGGCCAAGAGGAGGGGGGCCTTAGGAAGGAAGTGCTTCTCTGAAGAAGGGATAAGGCTGTTGATCAAAAACACACACAGAATTCCCTGTGGATGTTGCCAGCCCAGTTGGGGCTCCTGGAAATGGCTCATGTCACAGCCGGGCTGGTGGCTACTGCTATGCCCAATGAACACTGTTTGTAAGGCCTGACTCTCCAAGGGAGATTCAGAAAGTAGGATGCAATGCTAATAAGGGAAAAATAAATGAAGAACTGGATGACCTTGATCTTTTCAAATCTTGATTTCCATGTACATGAAAAATTTCATGATTTAGGGTTCCTCTTTCGAGTCATTCTTACAAGGTTTGACTAAGGGAGAAGGCTCGATGCTCAAGTGACATCTTATACATCTAGGCATGTTTTACCAGTGTCTTGATTCAGTTTTCCTGGCTGGCCAGAAAATGGCTGGCAGGACCGTTTTTCCCAGCCTCGGTAAAATATTTGCCACTGTGGGCTCCTCCTGTCTAGCAGAGTTCATTGCTCAACACGCTCGAACAGCTTGCTGTGTTTGCAAGGTTACTCCCTTGACTGCACATTCTGGAATATTTATCCCCGATTGTGCAGCGGCTGCTGACCTGTTTCAGAGACGCCATTCACACTTTTGTCCTTGTCATTTGCTTAAATGTCTGTTCCAATAAAGAGGGGCAAATAGTGACCCTTCCAGACAGCGTGCTTCTCCACATGCTCACCATGTCTCATAACCACTTCTGAAATGACTCTTTAAAGTTTAATGTCAACTTAAGGCGGCAGCGCCATATTCTGTTTTTGTTTGTTTATTGATTAACGTTTACCCAGCATGCTTGCTATTTAGAGAGTGTGCTGGAGTTTTTGGAATTGGTTTATGGGAAGCAATTTCACATTAAGCACATGGAAAGATCACAGTGGGGCACGTCATGCCACATTCAGGCTTGCTTTGCCTTGGCGCTTAATATCATGGACTAATTTGGAGGCCTCGCTGCAGGGTCTGGGCTGGCAGCCTTTACTGTTAACGTCTAAGACTACTTCTGCCTGCAGAATGAGCTATTGATTATCGCTCATGGCCCCCTGTGGTCTTGGCGCCTACCTTCTACGTGTTCCTGTAGAACGCCTTTAGGGGTTCATTGATTGCCCTGGGAATGGATTTGGAACTTGCTTTTAATAGGACATTAGCCATGTTTGGCTCCAGAGCTCAGGGTAGGAGTATCTGGGGGAGTGGGGGTGGGAGCCCAGCTCGGGCCATCACGGGGGCAGGCTAGGGGGTCAAACTTAGCCTTCTGCCACCTTCACTAAGGGTCTTAGAGACACATGAGTGAAAGGGTCCAATGCAGGATTTTCAACTTGAGTTCTAGTCTCAGCAGTTTTAGGAATAATTATGTTGCATGGATCTTGTATTTATCTTTTGAATAGTATAATTATATCCCCTTGTATTTGGGTGTATTTGAAAAGCATTGACTTGTTAAATGTAGACATTAAAAATATATGACGGGTTTTGTGGCTGTGTGGGCTGTCCTTCACAGGGACTGGCCGGGAGCCCCAGCCCTGCCCCTCTGAGATGCTCTTTCTCCCGGCCCCTGAGGTGGCCCCATATCTGCCATGCTTGCTCAGCCTCTTCTGACTTCTTCTTTGACTTCTGCACAGGCTGCCTGACCCTGGAGAAGGCAGAACCGTGGCAGCCTCAGGTACCCCCACACGAAATGGATGACACCCTCTTTGACCACAAGGATGGGGATATGGGAGGGAGCCAAGGGGGTCCTTTCTGTGCCATGGCTCAACGTATGCCCCCGGTTCCACATGTGCCCCTGGATCCATGTGTGACCCCTGGCTCCATGCAAGTCCCACAGATTCACACATGTCCCTCAGCTCCACACATGTCCCATCACTGTGTCCCCTGGCCCCATACATCTCTCTTAGCATCACACTGTCATGCGTATCCCCTGACCCATGCATGTCCCCTGGCTCCATATGTGTCCCCTGGCTCCATACGTGTCCCTGGCCCCATACGTGTCACCTGCCCCCATACATCTCCCTTAGCTTCACGGTGTTGTGTGTGTCCCCTGACCCCATGCATGTCCCTTGGCTCCATACGTGTCCCCTGGCTCCATATGTGTCCCCTGGCCCCATACATCTCCCTTAGCTTCACGGTGTCGTGTGTGTTCCCTGACCCCATGCATATCCCTTGGCTCCATACGTGTCCCCTGGCTCCATATGTGTCCCCTGGCTCCATACGTGTCCCCTGGCTCCATACGTGTCCCCTGGCTCCATACATGTCCCCTGGCTCCATACGTGTCCCCTGGCTCCATACATGTCCCCGGGCCCCATACATCTTCCTTAGTTTCACTGTGTCGTATGTGTCCCCTGATCCCATGCATGTCCGTTGGCTCCCTGAGCATTTCTGATTCTCCGTTTTCCTCCCTGGGTTTTGGCAGTTTGGTGTTCAATGCTCCACACAGGCACCTGCCTGGAGTCATGGCATGGGCCAGGCTTTGCCTCTTCTCTGGCATCCAGACCTCTCACTGGCATAGGAGGGGCTGCAGGCTGTGATCTCTAGTGTCCCTGTAAGATTTCAGAGTTCTGGAATAAACCTTGAGCAAAACTGCTTCCAGTATTTCTCGTGTCCATCTTGCCCCAGAGCTTCCATTTTGACCTTTATAAATCATAAGCATGTGTGATTGCATGATAATAGCCAATTTCCACAAGGAAAAATTAAGAAATTTTATTTTAATTAAAAATGGATGGCATGAAATTAGTTTTAATTTTTCATTTTAATATCTCATATGAATCTGACTAAAACGTAGTGAAACACTGCTGACTCTAAAAAACTGTCTTGAATGCAAAATTTTTCTTTGGAGAAACTAAAATTTACATCACGCGTGTGATTTTTTCTGGTTTACAACAGGATAGAAGTTATTCTCTTAGGAGTCCTTGGGGCAAAAGTATTTTTATGGATCTTTAAAACGTCTTTCGTTCCAGAAATAATTTGACTTTTATGATCACGAATATGGCTAAATGTTTCCTATAATATAATGTCCAAATCACCTGGGCAGAACATATGAATCTATTTGCAAATGGATCAACAAGTTAAAAGCACGCCACCTGCTTTTCACATTAAAATGGGGAGACATTTCTGATTTCAAAGTTGGTTACTAGTTGCTCTCTAGATAAAATGGAATATTAAAAAAATGACACAACTTTCCAACCCTGTAATGTCGGGATTTAATGATTATTCACGTATGTAGAGAGGTGTTGGCAGCACAGTTAAACAATCTGCTATGTGCACTTCGTTCGTTCCATTCCCTAGATTGCACTTTGACGTTTTTAGTGATTTTTGACTGTTGAGAACTGAGAGGGTCCCAGTTACCAGTTGTATATTTTTTGTAAGCCATGGTTAGACTCTGAGCCTGATAAAAATGATTTATTGAATTTTGAAAATTATCAATACTTTTTGCATTCCTTTTTGGTTCTGAAATAATTTATAAGATTGAACATCTCTATTTTATCTTACGTTCAAATTTCAAGCATTTTTGTTGATTTGTCTCATTGGGGAAATACTTTTATTATTTTATGACCTCAACTAGAATACTTTTTAAGTGAAGCAGTTCAATGTGATTGTATTAAAACTAGGAATATGTTTTCTTAAAGTTGTCAGGATTCTGGTTTGAAACAGTAATTTCATTTGGCCTCAAATGGGATGTTATTGTATTTTATTTATCTTTAAGCACATTATAGCCTTTCTACGCATAAAATGGCAATGCATCCATTTCTCACGCTGAAGGTAGATAAAAGTCTTATCATTCTTACTTTCTCTATATATTATTTTCTCTTCACCTACTACCAAGTCATTCTTGGCAGTGGGTGGAGGAAGGCCAGAACGTAGACTCTGGCTTGAGGAGGAATTGCTGCTCAATTTCTCCTTTTTTCCCCCAGTTCTCTCAAGTGAGTCAGGGATGGCCTCTGCAGAGCCTGGAGAATGCATCCTCCTCGCCGTCAGGAACAGTGTTGGGCTCCCAAGCCTGCAGTGACGCTGCGTGCTTGCGTGCCAAAAGGAAGAGCTTCCCCCGATTCCAGATATAACAAAAGTCACGGCCGTGTTATTTGTCCATCCGCACCTTGCAGACTCCTCTGGGCAGTGTGTTGATAGACTCCAAACCTTGTTAAGTAAAATCAATGACTCGAGACCCTGATGCCAGAATGGCCATGCAGAGTGCGCGTGGTAGCTCTCAGGAGGCGATTAGCGATTGTCACTCTCATTCTGATTTTTGATTTTTGTACCACTCGGTTGCCTGGCTTCAGTATACAGAGGACTTTAACTCCTGCTGGCCTGAAGATAAAAGCACAAGCACAGTGCACGAATAACGCCATCAGTATTTACTGAGTGCATAGATGTGCCAGAAGTTTTAGTTCCCGCAGATACCCCAATAAGCAAACCAGGTCTAAATCCCTGCCTGCACTGAGTTTACATTCCATTAGGAGAAAAAGAAAATAGTCAGATGACGCTAGGGGTGGAATTGTGTCTCCCCAAAAGATCTGGTGAAGTCCTACCCACCCAACCCCCCATACCTGAGAACGTGACTTATTTGGAAATTGGGTCTTTACAGATGGAATTCAGTTAAGATGAGGTCATACTTGATTGGGGGGGAGGGGAACGCTAAATCCAGTGGCTGGTGTCCTCAGAAGGAGAGGGAGATTTGGCGACACAGACAAAGCGAGGGAAGAAGGCATGTGACGACGGAGGCCGAGACGGGAGTGGTGCAGCTGGGGGCCAAGGAAGACAAGGAGGCCGGCGACCGCCAGAAGCTGGAAGAGCCACGGGAGGAGACTCCCCTCCAGGCCTCAGAGGGCGCATGGTCGTGTGGACACCTGGATTTGGGGCTCCTCGCCTCCAGAGATGTGAGACAATAAATTCCTGCTGTTTGTGGCTGGTTGTTTGTTACAGCAGCCTTGGGAACTGGATCCGGGTAGCTAAGTATCCTTTGGAGCATGGTAGGTCACGATAAGGGCCGAGGAGAAGGAATAATAAAGCAGGGGATTCAGGGTTAAGTGTGGGGGGTGGGGGGCTGCAGGTTTCCTCAGGGGACATCAGTGTGCTGGCTTGTTCCTGTTGCCACTCAGCCCGCACCTGCCCGTTTTGCCCATATTTACTCTGCTCTGTACTGCTGCTCAGGGAGTCAGCAGACTGTTTCCCAGGCCCCTGTATGGGCTGGGTTCTCTGTTAGGATGTGCAAAAGGGAGTATCTTAGTTTGCCAGGGCTGCTATGACAATACCGGACGACGGATTGGCTTACAGCATGGGAATTTATTGGCTCATGGTTTCTGAGGCTGGACGTCCAAAATCAAGGTGTCTGCAGGGCCATGCTTTCTCCCTGAAGCCTGTTGTGTTCTGTTTGCCATGGCCCTTGGGGCTCCTTGGCTTGCGTCTCCACTCCCTGCCACATGGCCAGCTGTCTCTCCTCTCTGGCCCTCTCTGGCTTCGGTGTCTTCTCTCTATAAGGAAATGGTAGTTAAGACTCACCCTGGTTCAGCTGGCCACACCTTAACTAACAACAGCATCTTCAAGAAGTCCTATTTACAAATGAATTCAAACCCACAAAAACCTGGTTTAAAATTCAGGACATATGTTTTGTTGGGGCACATAATTCAAACTACTGCGGAGAGGAACTGGCCAGGGCTGAGGAGGCTGGAGGTATAGAGAAGGTCATGTTCAGGTCTCCAACAGAGAGGCCACATTGGCAATTTCAGATTCCAGCAGCCTACATGAGGCGGTGCTTTTTGGCAATTCCAGCCCAAGTCAAAGCTGCTGGTAAAAAAGCATGGCAGTAGGTCCAGGCTGGTGGGTTCCAGCCCAACTTGTTTGCAGCTTCTAGCCCTACCCTGTAGAGCATGCATTTTTCCTTCTTGCTTTTCTAGACCCCCGTCTTCCTTGTTTTTGCTTTTTCAGTTCTTCTAACACATTACAACCAAGTTCCTATATTATATTTTCTCTGTTTGAACTACCTGGGTGGTGTCTTTCTCCTTGACTGGATCCTGACTCCTACAGAAGGATTCATTGAGACAAGACTTCACAGAGGTAAGGGAGCAAGCTGTGTGGATACCTGGGAAACCGCGGTCACAGCAGAGGAAAGAGCCAGAACAGAGTAGCACGAGATGAGGTCTAAGGCATAACAGGGGCTGGATCTTGTAGGGCCTTCAGGAGTTTGGACTTTTATTTTCAGTGAGATTAGAAGCCATTCGCAGGTTTTGAGCAGTGAAATGACATGATCTAACTTACAAGTTCATATGATCACCCTGGATGCAGAGGTGAAGATAGACTGAATTGGAGGGTGCAGGGCAGGGAGACAAGTCTGGGGACTGTTGAGTGACCCAGGCAGGAAAGGATGGCGGCTTGGATGAGGTCTTAGCAGCGGGCACGGGGGACCGTCATCATATTCTAGGTATTTTGCAGGTTGAGAGAGAATTATTCTTTTCATATTCTCTGAGAGGAGGAGGAGGATAGGAGTGACTCTAAGGCTTTGGGTCTGAGAAATTGGAAAAGTGGAGGCACCATTTATTGAGATGAGGATGGGTTGCATTAGTGATGGGGGTCAGGAGGTTGGTTTTGGAGATGTTAAGTTTGAGGTGCCTCTTTGACATCTTGTCAAGTAGTCAGTTGGCTATACAGGTGTGGAATTTGGGGAGTGGTCTGGGCTGGAGCTTGGCATCTGCGGGGCATGAGCCTGCAGCTGGCATTTAACACAGCAGGACTGGATGAGATCGCCAAGGGTGGGAGGGTGGAGAGAAGAGAGAAGGGTCTGATGAGTGAGCCCTGGAACAATTAAGTATCTGGAGGTTGGACAAATGAGGACACAGCAAATAAGATGGAGAAGGGATGGGCAGAGATATCCTAGAAGCCAAGTGAAGATCATGTCCCTTTCGTAGGTTCTGAGCTAGCCAATACCTAGAGGCTTGACTCTGGGCACAGGAAAGAGGAGCTCCTCTGAGTTTACTAGCAGGAGAGGAATACTAAGGGACAGAGGACGTCAGGGTCTAAGCCTAGGTGGGGAGCCTCCTAAGCCGTGAAGCCACCTGGCAGATCATTATCAGTGAGATAGTCTAGCTCCCATTCTCAGGCCAGATTTTGAAACTGAATATCCCTTGAATGATGACCAAAGAAAGAAACGGTTTTGCATTGAGGTTACTGCAGATAGAGAGGCTGGTCCAGCCCCCTTGATTGAGGTACTTTTTCATCTGTTGTTAAGGAGTGGAAGTAGCAGTTCGGCCAGGGGGCAAGGTGTTAGGTTTGTGTTCTGTAACTCTGTAGCTGTGCAAACTTGGGCAAGTCACTGAATTCTGTGCCTGCATTTCCACTTTAAAAATGGGGATGAAAATGTAACTTTTAAGAATTATTGAGTAGGGGGAATGAGAGAGAGAGAGAGAGAGAGAGAGAGAGAGAGAGAGAGAGAGAGAGAGAGTGTAAACAGATACGCGATGCCAGATAGCAATAAATCCAGCATTAATAAAAGCTAGCCTTGAACTAAGACGGTACCATATAACACTCCTGTCTATTAACAACTTTTGGAAACTATGAGCCTCAGCAATTTGAGGAACTAACCATCATTAAAAGACTGTGACATCTGAATCTTTGGTCTTTACTAATGATTTCATCTGGGTTTTAATGTTAATCACCATATAATGCAAAAAGGTGTGTTGGGAATTTCTAATTTAGGGTTGAAGGGGAAATATCAAACCATTGCATGGATGGTTCAAGCCAGATTTAAACATTTTCTGGATTAAAGAAAATGGTCTAGAATAATATAAATCATGATTCATTTCTGTTTAGCACTTGTTTGAATGCTTTTATTTCTTAATTCCAAAGGGTAAGTCCTACCAAAAAAAGGCATATCTAAAAGATAAAGCTCCAGCATGGAAATCATAAATCTTCCATTTCATGGTGGGAAAACAAGATCTTAGATGCTAAATCCATGGATTAAGGCATAAATCCGAAACCCAAATTAATTAGCTTTGGGAATACAAATGCAAACCGAAGCAGAACATAAGAATGTGTGAATTCTTCTTTCGTGGTAGAGTTTTTAACTGTAATATCTATTATTAGTGATGGAAATTGTATAAAATTTGTCAGAGAGTGTTCTTCATATTCTTCGTATATGTCTCCTGTTTACCCAGGATCTGGTAAACAGATGATGTTTTCTTTTTAATTGAAAAATCACATAGGGGACTTTAGCATCTGGCCATGAAGGGGAAGTGGGGCTTGATTTGCCCTCCTGCTTTAACTAACAAGAAAATAAGACTATTAGAAACTACAGTGGGCAGAGCAGGATTGTAATCCCGTAGAGAAAAGAAACAGACAAGATGAGCCCTGGGATTGCCTCAATTTACAGGAAGTAGTTTCCAGACACAGCACAGTGAGGGGGAACCCAAACAAAGGCCAGTGAACTTGATTTTAGGGAATAGAGATCAGAGTTTGGAGAGGAGGTGGTGGCAGGAAGTTAGGTTTAAATGCAACCATATCAATACTTATATTAAGTATAAATACTCTACTTAAAATGTGAAGACTGTCAGATTGGATTTAAAAAGGGGCACAACTATATACTCTTGATACAACCACTTTAAATATTAAAACTTGTGTAGATTAGATGAAGAAAAAAAAAATTAAAAAAAAAACAAGAAAAAAAACAAAACAACCCCAAAACAAATGATGGAAAATATATCATTGCAACTACAAATCAAAAGAAACCTGAGGTGGATAGATTAATATTGGACTAAGGAGATTAGCTGAGGCAAAAATATTACCAGGATAAAGAGGGACATTCAGAAAGATGAATTTATCAGTTTCACCTAACATTTTTCAATGTGAATGCATGTAATAATAGAGCTATAAAATACATAAAGCAAAAAATACCAGAATACAAAGGATCATTTGGCAAATTGAAATTGGAGATTTCAGTACTCCTCTCCCAGGAATAAATAAAAATAGGTGAAAATCAGAAGACTATGGAAGGCAGGAACACCACCATCAGCCAACATGACCCAAGTGACTTTTTTAGAATATAACTCCCAGTATCAGTAAAGGCATAACAGATTTTTATCAAGATAGGCCAACATAAAACAAGTCTCAATACATTTGACAGGATTGAAATCATGCCAGGTATGATCTATGAGAATATCCAAATCAAACTAGAAATCAATAAAGGAATGATATATGGAGAATTATGTTGGCAAGTAAGCAACTTAATTCTAAATAAAGAATACACCACAAGGGGAATGTTTTCATATGAATGAAAATAAAAGTACATTTTGGGGCTTCAGGTAAAGCAGCATTTAGAGGGAAATTTATGGCATTATTGGCTTAAAGTGCTAGTATCAATGATTTTAGGGCCTCCCTTTGGAGAATAGAAATAAAAAGCAAATTGAACCTGTGCTAAATAGAAGGAAGGAAAAATTGAAGATAAGAGGATAAATCAGTTTTATATAAAATGGAAAAATTGCAGTGAAAATCAGTGAAACTAAAATCTAGCTCTTTGAAAAGATCAACAAAATTAATATACCTCTAGCCAGACTGATCAGGAAAAGAGAGAAAACAAATTGATCAATATCACAAATGAAAGAAGAAACAATACGGAATCTACAGACATGAAAAGGATTGTAATAGAAAATGAGGAACAATTTTATGCTAACAAATTTTATAACTTATATGAAATAGACAAAATCTTTGAAGATTGCAATCCATGAAAGCTTACTTAAGGAAGAAAAGATAACATGACTGACTTAATATCAATTAAAATAAGTAACTTAGTAGTTAAAACATTACCACAAAGAAAACTCTAAACACAAGTGGCTTCAATGGTGAATTTTGCCGAGGATTTAAGGAATCAGTGATACCATTTCTACACCCAACATATTAACCAACTTGAAAATGAAAGTCATCTAAGTAGGTATAGAAAAAGCAACTGACCAAATTCAACACGTCCACATGATAATAATTAGGAATAGAAGGAATTGTCACAACCTTACAAAAGGAATCTAAAGAAAATCTAATTCTAGCCGTGCACTTAATGGTGACAGGCTGATTTCCCTGCAAGAATGCTTACTCTTACCACTTTTAGTGCTTTTAGATATCATTTTATTAGCACTGCAAAAGGTACTAAAAAATAATATATTACAATAAAATACAATATGTAATATGATATGAAGTGGTCGATCATATAAATATAATAAAAACAAATAAGTGGCATAAAGATTGGAAATGAAGAAGAAAGCCATCTTTTCGTGAATAAAAATTTATCTATATATTTAATTTAAAAAGAACTACTAGAACTAATAAGTGAGCTTCTCTTGATTTCAGGATACATGGCAAATATAAAAAAATCAATTGTACTGCTGTATCCTATCAATTAATAGTTAGAAATTGAAATTAAAATGTGCCTTTTCAGTAGTATCGGAAATGAGGATATATTTAAAAAAATACGTGCTGGAGCTGTGCATTGAAAAATACAAAACATTGCTGAGAAAATTGAGAAATCCTAAATAAATGGAGAGAAATACCATATTCATGAATGAAGAGACTCAGGATTGTACCAGTTCTTACCACATTGATCTACAGATTCATGTGAATCCTATTGAAACCTTAGCGTGCTTTTGTTGTAGAAATTAGTAAGCATATTCTAAATTTTCTATGGAAAGGCAAAGGATTTAGAATAGCCAGAACAATTTTGAATAAGAAGAATAATGTTGAAATACTCATGAGACCTGATTTCAAGATTTTCTTTAAAAGTCCTGTAATTAGGTCAGTGTGGTGGTTGCATAATAATAAATATAGAAATCAATGTAATACAAAGTAGAAAGTGAAAATTAGACTCACAATTGTATTTTAAATTGATTTTTAACAATGGAGTCATGTAATTCTGTGAGGAAATGAAAATCTTTCAATAAATGGTGCTGGAAAAAGTGGATATCTACATGCAAAAAGTGAGCTGAATGGTGCCTGACACTGTGCACAAAAATTCACTAAAGTCGTAAAGATATTTTATCTTAAAGATAAGAACCCCAAAGTAGGAAACCTCCAGAAGAAAACAGATGAGAAAAATGTCTGAGACTTTGGGTTGGGCAAAGTTTTCTTAGGATGCAAAAAATACATAGGAGAAAATTTGATAAATTGGACCACATCAAATTCAAAACATCAGCTCTTCTCTTTTGTTCTCAGTTTCTTCACGTGAAAACTGAGGGTAATGGACTGTTATCTGTTTCTAGCCAATTATTAATTCAAATTGCTGTTTCCACTAGGAAACAATGATGGTGCCAGGGACATTCCTTTTCTTTTAAAGAAAATGTTCTCTTTTAACCCCTTAAACTCTTACACAATAGAATTCTGCATTGTGAGAACAAAATAGAAATTGACAATTTTGTTGACATTGTTGACACTGACAATATTCCTATCACAGATGTATAGGAGGAAAAATTAATGTCTTATAACATTATAACGAAGGATGGTTTCATCTTCTCTTTGCATACATTTACAATAAATTACCATATAAAGAGATTAGAGTCACACTCTACTTTAAACTTAGTACTTTTTCTTGTTACCTGCAAGCAAACAATTTCGAGGTGTATCAAAAGAAATGAAGTCACCAAAGTAAGCAAAGCTGTGGGTTTATTAGAAAAGAAATCACTGTAGCAGTGAGATCTCAGACAGGGGGAGGCAATGTGATAGTCTCAAAATGGCCAGCAGGTTACAGTCTTAGAAAGGCGATTAGGGAATCTGCAAGTGGGACATTCCAATGATTGGTTGACATTTAAGTTCCTTATCATGTAGGAGGATCTTACAAAGTGGGAAACAGACATTGGTTAGTGTACTATACGAGTCCATTTTCAGTAGGGTGTCCCTATTGAGCCCAGACCATCTCATCATTAGACATTGCTCAAATTGCAACTTTATCACGAATTCTCCCTTTTCTTGGAATGGCCCATCCTTGGTCAGATTTTATCTTCTGAAAAGTCCCTGCCATTTCTCAGAAAAGGGGTCACTCCTGGCAACTCCCAGTGCAGGTGGCTGTTTTATTTTACTTAGCAGTTGAAATATGAATGTATATTTTAAATCATCAATGGAGTGAAGTTTATAATCTCTTAGTCTGAAAGCTTAGTGGTTATTAAGCCATTAAATCAACCTGCAATATTTGACTGTAAGTCACAGCTAACTGACCTAATGGGTTAAATCATAAGGCTATTTATTCTTTTCTAACAAGTAGTAAAGAGTTAGGCAGTCTGGGGCTAGTTACAAAAGTCAACAGTGTCAGCAAGGATGCAAGCTCTGTCACTTGGTTTAACCATCCTCATGGAGCTGGCTTTTGCTTTTTGATTTTATTCCCGATGTGGGTGGCTGCTGGGTGCGTTCAAAGGCAGGTGGGGGTGGGAAGTTTTGGGGATAACCAGCTCTCTCAATTGAGCTCTTTCATATCAGAAATCAACAACAAATGCAAAATCTTTTAAAGAAGCTAAGTGCAGAATTGTTTACATGTAAATGGCCAGAGTTGCTTCTAGATACAACAGGAAGTAAGTGTCTGGCAAAAGGGAATGGTAAAAGGGAAATCCTGCTGGGATTAGGGAAATCAGGATTTAATCCTGGAGTCCTGCAGGCCTGGGATTAGTGTGAAAAGAGTGAGGAATTTGCTTTGGATGTAAAATTTCAGAGGGCATCAACAATCTCAGTGATCAGGATATTTTAAAATATCAATACTAATGCCAAAAAAAAAAAAAATCCTTGATGAACAAATTATCAAAATTTTAATAAAGACAAGATTAGTATAGTTCTCTGCCAAGGCCTTGGGGGACTCCAATGGCTGTATTTGAACTTTTGAGAGTTAATTATGGACTTTTTTGCATTAATTTAGATTTTAAAAATACTGCATTAAGATATTTATCTTGAGTAGTGAGTTTCTCCCCCAACCCCCCCTTAAATTGTGTGCCCCCAGTAGGGGGTGCCTCACTGGTCTCCCCTTGTCCCAGCCCTGGTTGCTTAGGACTCTTAACAGCCTGCCACACGGAATTGGGTCTATGTATTTTCTGGTGTATCTTCCCTGTGCATATTCATAACTGTGTGTCCCTATGTAAGCTCGTGAAATATGACTGATCACCTTTTAAATTCTAAAACCCTCCTGGATGCACAGAGCGTGTGTGCTTTCGTCATCTTGTGCTTCACGGAAGGGCCCTTCCTGAATGATGACACCACAGAGAAGAGTGCACATTCCTTAATTGCATGTTTTCTCATCTTTTAGAAGAAATATTGTTCAGTGACCCAAATGCAAGGTAATTTTTGGAACAGTTGGAGAGGAAAAAAGGTCTGTTGGTGCCTTTTCATGCCTCAGGAGATGGACAACGGAAGTTTGACTCCTCGAGAATGGTTCAGTATGTCCTTAAAGAACTCGTGTAAACTTGTGGAAATTATAATCATGCAGTGGGAGAGCTGGCACAAAGGAATTTACCCTTCCCATCGTTTTAATCTCACTCTACCTTGGACTATTAGTTGATGTTGAAAAGCTGTTTATTTGAAAGCTCTTAAGTTTTTTCTTTCCCCTCAAAGGGCATCTTAATAGCAAGCCATCTCTCATTGGGAACGGTTTCAGATTCTCTCGGGACTTCCCTTGTGACTACAAGGAACCTTCCTACAATGAAAATTGTATATGGAGAACATTTCATCTAACCCTGTGAGGGCTTTTGATATGTAGTAGGAATTGCATGCAGGGCAATATAATAAGTTTGTATTAATGGCTGAATATATTATTCACACCATTTATAAGTTATAAATTTGACAGCCTCCAAGGTGTCTGCACAAAATTGTTCAGTGTCTTCTCTGGTTTAATTCAGCTTTTGAAAGCTCTTGAGGGCAGTGTTGGGAATTTAGGAAAAAAATGGAAGAACATATGGAAATAATAAATTTACATGGTTGGTTATTAAAGATGCCTGCTATGTGAGCATTTAGCTCACACAGCCGTGAAAGAACAAGTGGGAAGAGCATACTGAACTTTGCATGTGTTTATCATTATGGTTCTTATTTAAGACTTCCCTCGTTCCTTGAGCAAACTTTGAGCCCCCCACATTTTCTTTTTTGTTGTTGTTTTTTGTTTTTGTTTTTGTTTTACAAGCTTTTAAAAGCAACCAATGAAATACTGATTTTTTTCTCAGCTGTATCCTACCTTGTCCTTCCAAAAGCCCTATTTTATCTGTCACCCCTTTTGAGATGTCTCTCACCCCATTTTAAATTCAGCCATAGCATTGCATGAATTAACAATTGCTTTTGCCACAGCTGACCTTTCGCTGCTTTGTATCTTTTGGCCAGAATCACGCAACTCTTGCTTAGGGGAGAAAAAAAATATAGTTGGATCATGCCCAGTCCGTAGTACGTTTTGTAATTCTTAAAGGCTCCACTTGTCTCTACCTATATAGCTCCGTGAAGCTCCAATTGCTATCACCAAGCATTTCACACTCCAAGTGAGAGAAGGACATCTCCCAAAGGATGTGTAATTCTATTATACAGCAACAGTTCTTTCTCTAACTCCAAGCCAAGCAAAAACATTTGCTAGTGCTGGAGCTACTTTTCAGCCACTCCAGCCATGTGACCTGAGAACCTCGCTCATCCCAGAAGTTCTCCTTCTGACCCCCTCCTGCCCTACATGTAATTATAATCTCCCTTTCCGACTGCGGTAGGTGGGAGTGGCAGCCTCCACGGTTGAGCACATGGCCACATCTCCCTCGCTGCTCTATTTGTTTTTATCATCTGTAGAACATTAGTGGACCAGTGTGCTCGATGGGACAGGAACCATCTTCAGATGGAGTCAAACAGAAAAGATTATATCAGCACTTTGCAATGATTTCCTGTGTGCTATATTTGTTCATGCATGGATTAGAAGGATTTATGCCTTTTATAGGCAGAGACCAAACCCCTCTGGCCGCATAGCCACATAAACAAAACGATGTCAGAAAAACTGAAGGTGGTTATAAGAGCTCATGAAAAATTCTGTATTTAGGAGGGCTGTTCTTACGACACGTACAGCAGAGTCCTGGAATTTTTAGTTAGTGGTTTGTTTTTTTTCCTAAAAATATTAAAGAAACAAAAAAACCTCAAAAGAAAAAAAACCCAAGAACATTCACAACTAGGGTGCAGAGATGAAGAGGCCGCCAGTGAGAAATTCCATGTGAACTCACCCTCGCAGCCAGGTGGCGTACTGGGTGGTTTCCTGGCGGCCCGTCATTTTCCCTCTGAGCAATTACCAATTTTTCCCTCCATAAAAATTAAGATTGAGTGGGAGATTACATAGTTTTGGCTTTAATGTCAGTCCCGAACCGCTGGAATCACCTCACATTTGGCGTTTATCTGAGATGGGAGGATACTAAAGGCATCAGGACTTGTGTGAACCAGTCCCAGAAACCATGGGGCGAGTAGGTTAATTCTGCATTCATTTGGATTTTTTTGTTGTTGTGATTCTTGCCCTCTCTTTTGGACATAATTAAGGCTAAATAAGATTTTACTTAGTAGTTTAAATTCTATTTTAAAAGGACAAGTGAAATAGAAAGTAGGGTCTTAAAACTATTTATCTCTTAAGATTTAAAATGCCCGTACTTATCAACATGAAAAAGTTGGGATGACATTCAAACACATGCTCCCTATCCATTCGAGGGAGTTCTCCTAGTTGACCGATTGCTGTGAAAACATAAAGAAAACAGTTGTTATATAAGATTTCCAGCAAAATGGTGGAGTGAGTTGATGGGTGGAAGGCCTCACCCCCACATAATGGCATTTCAAAATACAGAGCTGCCCCCAAAGCAAGAAAGGGAAAGAGGCCTTGGCCTGCAAGCCTTAGCAGGAACTCGAGCTGAAAAGCCACAGTGGCTGGGGCTTGAGAATCGGCGTAGGGACTGGAGAAGCATGGGTGGTAGGGGAAACAGGAACTTGACCCGCCACATAAAGCTAAACCTCAAAGTGCTTCTGCCTGTGAAATGGAAGTTCAAAGAACTTCCCACACCAGGAGGAGGGAAAGAAGCCGGCCATGGGTGGAAACAGACTCGCATAGGAGTTGCAAAGTCAAGTCTGCTCTGTGAGCTCTCAGGTGGGACCCAAATACCCTTTCCTTGGGAGGGAGGAGCCCCAAGCCCAGAAGCTGATACACAAACACCAAACCTTTGAACCTGAGCCTCCAGTGTTGAGCCCGGGAGCCATGCCTCTGTGATTCCTGGGTTCTCTGGAAACAACTCCTTTTGAAGATGAGCTCAGTGTCAAAGGAAGCCTGCTAAGGAGGCAGTGGGTGGAAGAAAGACACCACTGTGGCAGAACTCACATAATAGACCTGCCCAAAATAGATTTTAAAATGTTTAAAAAGATGCACAAGTTGAATCAATAAGGTCAGAGTAAGAGATTATGAGGTAGGAATGGGAGGACTTGCAAAAAACGCAAATTGAAGTTCTGGAAAGAAGAAAACCAAGCCATGAAAAAAAAAATCAGCACAGTGAACAGATTAAATGAGAGACTAGTTAAAGAGGAGAAGAATATTATGAGTTGAAAGAAAATTCTGAGGGGATTTCTAAGAATGTAGCACATTAAGAGGAAGAGATTAATCCATCTTTGAATTCAGAGTAAGGAGTTCATTGAAGTATTTATTGAAAAGTCATAGCATAAAAATACAACTCAGTCCTACTTCACACAAGAATAGAGGTCATGATGGTGTAATTTTGAGCACTTTCCTGTCTTTCTATCTAAACTGAACCTTATTTTCATGTTTATTTCATATTTATTTTCATGAGGGATTAGAGAGTTGGGTTTTAAAGGGCAAAGGTCATGCTTTAATCACTGTTGGACCACAAACCAGTATTTCATGTGTGTTAGCGGAGAGTACGGTTTCATATTAAAATCACTGTTTTTAAAGAACTTAATCTCTCAGTAAGATGGAAGAAATAGAAAATTAGGTAATCCAAAGATAACTCTTAGACTGATTACAGTGAGATAAAGTTAGAGAATAAAAAAGTAAATCCTCCTCATTTGTGATTTTGGCTCTTCTTCAACTTTTATCTCTTAGAGTTCCCGTTTTCTTGCATGCACATGAATAAAAATATCTGCCTTCAGGGATTTTTAAAAGATTCAGGAATATATATGTAAAACACCACTGTGCGGTTTAGCTTAGTCTTCAGAATAGTGTATGCACTCAGTGCATACTATAATTGGTGTTACTATTTTCATTGAAGTTTTATTATTTTCACCATCATGTGAGGTAGTAATCCTCAAGAGTACGTTCTAAAACTTCATTTCATTTGGAAGTTATTGTCCTGTTATAAAAAGGAAGGTATGGGACTTAATCAAAATTTATTGGTTTTAAGGGACACGATTGACACAATTCTTATATCCCGCATCTCTATTCCTTAAATTCCTTCTCTTTCACTTTGCTTTTATTTTCTCAATTGTATCTATTTTCCAAAACACCTTTACTGACTTTTAGACTATTAAATGCTGTATTTTGTGAAATACATTCAATCTGCCCAATTTCTTAAGATGCTACCAGCTGAATTCTCTCAGTGTACCTGATAGCATCAAATTCCATGCCCTGTGGATCCCTTCAAGGCATATGATTTCCAAGGGCTTGCGCACACTTGATGCCAGCTTCTGAGCCCTGTCTAAAGAGGGCAGGCTATGTGATGACCCACTACAGAGCTGAGAGGTGGCTCATTTCATGACTCATGCGTGGAACTGCCCAAAAGGCTCAAAGGCCATTGCTGGGAGCCGATGTTATGGTTGAACTTTTTATAAATTTTTATTTTTAAAAACTAAACAAAAACCAATCTCTCATCGTTCTCCCATCAGATGAGGAGACCACAACTCCTAAAATTTGTTGTTGTGCCCTTAGGAGAATCACCCACTAAGTATTGCCAAAGGCATTGTTTTCCAATCACGAAATCATGAAATTCCAGTCATGAATTTCAGGCCATTTTGCTTCTCCCAATTCAGTGATTTTTATTCTTTGAAACCAGGTGGGTTTTTGCCCTCAAAGTGTAGCATTTTCAACTAGCTTTTTCTCTCTTCCTCAAAAAATGATTGAGTGCTATGCTCCTGTGGATACTCTACTCCTGAACAAGCCAACATGGCATAGTGCCACATAAAAAGGCAAAATAATTTAGAGTCAGTTAAATTTAGAAGTTTTTAAAGGAAGGACAGTGTTGGTTGCAGAGAATTAATTATTTTAGGTGTAAACCTTATGTCAAAACATCCATGACCAGAAGGGGTGATTTTAGATTTCATGGATGGAAAACTTGTCATGGATTCACGTACCATCTGAATATGTTGGAAAGAGCCTTTTCTGGCTACTCTGTTGTCTGATGTCAGGTCTTACTTGCTAAGTGCTCTGTTCACTGTCTTTCAAAGGAAGCATTATTGGAAGCAAACAAAACTCACGATCATGATGTGTTGTGAAAGAGGCAAAGTATAGCAGTCTAGAGTTCCAACAGTGCCTCACATTGTAAAATGACAACATGATAACTGATGATTTTTTCAGGGCTTTCAGACACATAGTACATCTTTTAGGCTTTATAATAAATCTATGAAGTGGCCTGGTTACCCCCTTTTATGTCATGAGGAAACAGATTAAAAGACATTAGGAAACTGGCCCAGGAGCCTATGGTTTATCTGTAGCAGAACAGTAACGAGACCCAGATTTCGAAACTCCCAAATTGAAATTCGACAGCCTTATCCGTGGTGTGGTAACACTGTGACCTGATGCTGCTCACTGATGGGTCTTATTCTCTGTGTGTGTGAGGGGCTTGTGTGCTGGTTGGTGCTGAGGTACTGGGGGCTGGGATGGGAGGGGAAGTGCAACAGCATAGTCTTACGTCTTCAGGTTGACCAGAACTTCTATGGCTCCACAGACTGCTTTGCTTCTTGAATCAAACATTTCCTTGGCAAAATCTCTCCTCATACACTTCAGTGACCTGAACAAGAGACTCCTCTTTTAGACTCCAGGTGTATTTATTATACCACACAGGCCAAGGGCACCCCAAATCTCGTTTCAAGAACTCTAGCCTGACATCCCAAGTTGTGCCTCATTTTCCAGTTTCTTTTATTTCATGGTAGAGGGAGCACTTGAGAACTTTATGTTTATTCATTCACTTATGTTTTCAACATTTATTCATTCAGTTATTCCTTGAACTGGATCCATTCTCTCATTAAGTACACTGTACACTTGGGTGTCTGTTTTGTGGCCGCCATTGCCTGGGTGCTGGGAAAAGGGATGGGCTTGTAGTCAGATAATAGTTGTCCCGTATTTGTTAAAACATGAAAGGTCCAAATGACCCTGTCATTTTTACACTAAGCATCTGGTCATGCCGTCGTGTGCCTCCCTTTAGCACAAGCTACTGAGAGTAAGGTGAGGTGCTTCGCCTGGGGGTTTTCATCTTGGAGTTGCCAATTAAATGTTGGCTTTTTGGGAAATAGGTCCCCCTACCCTCTTCTCTCACCCTAGTTATTTTCACAGGCTCAGCAATTTGAAAGAGGCCTATCTTTATTCCCAGAACTTATCAAGATATTGTCAGGATCTCCTGTGTTTGGGCATGTTTAATGTAGTAGTGTTTATGTTTTGAGAAAGACAAAAATAGAAATGTTTATAACTGGCCGGGGAAAAGAAGACTAATGCAGGCTGGAGTCATTGGCTTGGTGGGTCCTGAACAGTTGGTTTGTGAAAACAATTCTCACTAATTACAGCCCTTCTGGAAGGTCAGCGCAGCATTTTTATACTGACCATATGCAATTAGCTTGACTATTCTTTTTCTACACATGAAAATAGAATGCAATGCAGTCTTTCCCTTACGTGTCCCCAAGCAAGGGCTCGACCTCTTTTAGTGGACACAGTCTGGCATTAGCCTTTTCTTCAGGAGTTCTAAAAATCTCTGCATGGCATTAAATTTCATAGGTCTAGTATATCAAAAATAGAATTATAATTATGAAAAGTCAGTTAAAAGGAGAGTGAATGGTAAAACGAAATGAGATTTTTAATGGCTTGCCAAGAGTTATAATTAATGAGATGGAGCTTTGGCCATACATGTGACCTTCAGGTAGGAAACAGACAGAGCTGGGGGAGTGGACCCAGGAAGGAGAATGATCTTTCTGAAGAAAAGAAGTCTCCATCTTATCGGCTCCTGCCTCCCTGTTTCTGAGGCCTTTTTCTGGAAGTCTGTCTCATTGAATGTGCTCAGGAGGCCATTGATGTTCACATCAGGTGCATGCGCGCCTCGCTGGAATGAGACAAAGCAAGCAGCGCTACAGAAATCCTGAACGAAGAGCTCTGTAGCTGGACAACACCCCCTCATTTGACAGGTCACTTGTAATCGTCCTCAGAGGGAGAAGCTGCTCTTCATGACCACGTTAATTTGTGGCGCTGAGCTCTATCTCAGTACCTGTTTTGCACAGTGAATTTCTTTGAGAACTTGTTGCAGGAAAGAAAGAAGAAACTACACTAACACGTGGCAGCTCTAATGCCTGATACCATCCTACTGCAAAGCCTGCTCGCACTCCAAGTGGGGTGCCATGAAGGTGGTTTTTGTCTGATGCAACAGAAGCCCCTCTGAGCTGGGTGGGGGCTCTTTTCCGCTTGCACTTTCTTGTAACTGTGTGCAAAGTCTTTTATTTTATTTAATTTTTTTGTCTGCCCACTCCACCTCTTCATTCTTTTCTTAAAAGTAGAAAAAGTGGGCTCGAGCTGTAACATCTGTTACATTCCAAGTGGGTGAGTGTGCGTAAGAGCTTTCTTTACACACACTCACACACCCACACACACCCACCCACACCCACACCGCCTTTCTCCTGCTCGTGCACATTCAAATGGGTTGACTGGAAGGCAGGAGCAAATTGAAACTAACATCTAGAAAGTGCTTTCACAAAGGATGCTAGTTACCCGCGTAATGACACCCACGGATCCCGTGTCTTTCAAGGGAGCTGGCAGAGAAGAAATGCGTGCTACCTAGGGACTTGACTGAACTGTAAGCTGTCACTTCCAGGGCAAAGCACGGGGCCGCGTGGGGAGCAGGTAGAATTTTTATTGACAGCACTAGAAGCAGTTTCCAGTTGGGAGGCACTTCAGAGCACAAAGGAAGATTAAAGGCTTATTGGTCTAGGGGCTGGGGTTAAATCACCAAGTTCACGCTAAGAGCACCCCATCATGCGAGTAGCTGTGATATTCCACAGTGAGCTGGAGGATTTGTAGGCAATTGGAGAGGAATACCATTGAAGACTCTGGAATTCATTCATTCACTCCAGCCTGCATGCATTTGTTCCTTTGCTCAACGTTCCTCAGAGTCTTTCTCACTGCCTCTCAGCCAGGGGCCCCTTTTCCTTCTCACATTCCTGCCCCTGCCATGGTCACCTCATCCAGTGCCTTAGCTTGAGAGTCCACGTATGGGTTGATGGCACCCACATTTGTATCTCGAGTCCAGGCACACCTGAGTTCAGCCTTGCCTGCACCAGCCTTTCTCTCACCTACGTGGGGGTGTCTAGTGGGATCTCCCTTGAGATGTCAAGAACTAAACTGCTGATTTTCCCCAAACTGTTCGTTTCCACCAGTTTACGCATCTTAGAAATGGCCCTATAAATTTGAGTTGCCCTAGTGGAAACCTTGGGTGTCTTCCTTAATTCCTTACATTTCCTTCTTTCTCCAATCAGTTAGTTCAAAAGGTATCCTGAATCTGCTGCGTCCCCCTCCATCTCCGCCAACTGCTGCTGTCAGAGCCCGCTCCCTGGCCTCTACTTCTCTGCAGGCCGTTCTCCATCTCTACGCAGCAGCCTTATGAGCTTTCTAAACTAACCCTGCCCCACCCCAGGCCTTGGCTTCCGATTTCCATAGAGCAGGGGTTGGCAAAACTGCAGCCTGCAGGTCCAACCTGCTGCGTTTGTGATTTCATTGGAACACAACCATGGTTACGATCGTCTCGGTGGTTGCGTCAGAGCAGAGACCACGCGGCCTGCAAAACCTACAATAGTTGCTGTCTGGCCCGTATGAGTGTGCCAATCCCTCCTATAGAATAAAATCTAAGCATCTTGACCTTGATGACAAAGCCCTGCATGAAGTGGCCCTGCCTCCCCTCCCACTGCTCCCCTCCCCTCCCTTCCCCTCCCCTCTGCTCCCCACCCTTCCCTGCTCTCTCTTCCCTCCCCTCCCTCCAGTCTTGCCTTGTTCTCACGGAGCTCTGTGCCATTCAGGCCTCAGCTTCAGGGTCCCCTCCACAGAGCTTCCATGCTGAAACCTCTGTAGGAAGTAGCCCCAACGCATATTGGCAAACGCCATCTTGTTTAGTTTTCATCTGGGCACTTATTATTTATGATATTTATTCTGTATCCCTCACTGGACTGTGAATCCCACGAGAGGAATAGAGTCGCCTCCTCTGTTTAGTTCCTGCGGAATCTCGAGTTCCTAGACCAGTGTGGGGCACAGATCCGTAAATACTTGGCTGTGGAGTGAAGGCTGGGATGGCCCACAGCCTTCGAGTGTTGGGTAGCGCGTGGTCCGTGCAGGATCATGTGCTACCATTGGATCGAGAAGCAATTCGAGTTGACCGTGACAGCTTCCCTGAGAACTCGGTACAGAAGGGAAAGGTGTCTGATGTCATTTGGGAAGAGTCCAGAAATGAGTACTGTAAGTGAAATTGATAAGAGAAATGAGAAACAAGATTAGAAGTGGGACTGTCACGTTGAATTCACACTTTTCTCCAAGAAACTCTGTGGTGCCATAAATACAGCTAGTTTGCTCAATGGCTTTGTTTCTTGCTGGGGAACGAGAGAGATATTATACAACCAAGCTTAGGTTTGCCTCAGGTTAGTTCCTGAAAATGAAAAACAACCACAGCTTTACTAAAATAAACCAAAAAGGGCAAAACAAAAGGAAAAATTCCGTTTATTTTCAGTACGTCCTCTGACCGTATCCTACTTGTGAACCCATTTTTGGAGCGGTTGCTGGTCTGGAGGTGTGGTGTAGACACCTGGGGGCGCTGGGCTGGGGCTCCCGTCCACCTCCAGTCCACCTCTGCTCTGCAGTAACAACCCTGGAGCCATACTTGTTGGACTTGGCTTTGTATTTTATAACCTGCCCTTTTCTGTAACCCACCATGTAGGTGAAAGTGTTTGGTTTGGGGCTAGAGGTGTCTCAGCAAGCCTGGGAGTAAGGTGTGTCACTTTTTTGTTGTTGTTGCTGTTCTTTTAAAATTTACTGCTGTTGTTATTTTTTTTAATCATTGAGGTGTCTCAAAATGCCAAAGGCGTTTTGCCCTGGTCTTATAAGCCTTGCAGACAGAGAAAGCCAATATAAGCAGAGCTCAGTTTGTCTGCTTGAGATAAGATTGATTCCCAAAGGCTATTGGTGTGTCCCTGTGTCTGGGGATTGAAGCAGACATCATAAACTAAGAATGTGCATTCCTCTGGATGCGTGGATTTCACGAGACAACTTGGTACACTCATGACACGGAGTCTGATTTTTCTCCCTTCCAACACTCCTAAAAAATATTATGCAAAGCAGACTGCATTCTGGCTGTCTTCCTTTGTTAAATATCAGTGTTAATTACTCAGTAGAATAATGAACAAAGGAGTATCTGTAAATGTTTGCTAATTGATTGGTAACTTGGTTTCTGTGGAAGAGTCCAAAGTAAAATTCTTAAGTTGAGAAAGTTCTTATGTTGTTTCTGGAAAAAAAGAAAAAAGTATACAAGCCTGTAAAATAAATGAAGGAAGATCACGATAACTTGAACTGACTATAAGTGATATTTGCCTGGTTTCCAGCCATGTCTATTACAACTCATAGAAAGAAGCTGGCAAGCTTGACCCTTTGGGAAAGCTGTGGACTGGCCATCTAAGAGAATCTGGTGCTAGTCAAGGCCACTGAGATGTCTTCTTTAGATAAGCACCTTATCTTCCCCTGATAAGGTGAGAGAGCAATTTCTGTGAGATTTCTATGTATTTCTGACTCATCCAATCCAGTATTTCTGTATTTGAATACCTTCAAGGGATCTTTATATGGGCTTTATTATTTTATAAGCCCTGATTATCATCACAAAAAGGATGCAACCTCTCACTTGATTAATAGATATCCGCCAAAGAATGTTACCTTTTCACTTCATTAGTTTTGAATGGTTGTTCACAGCTTTCCTAAAATTTGCAGAGCTCTTAGCAGTTCTTGGCAAGTAGAGCATGATTTACAAGAAACCGAATGCAGTTCTAGAGGGGAGGCAAAGACTGATGACAGATGTGCTTCTGGTATTCTTGATGTTGAAAGATCCACTCGGGGCACCATTCTGATAAAATTGCCAGGTCACCCTTTACTGTGGGGTAGTTAGAGGGCAGAATGGAGAGGAAGTGGTGGCAGGGAGCCGGCTGCTCTTTCTGGAGACCCTCCATGCTCCAGGTACATGGCTAGAAGCTTCATAGGAATTGATTTACAGATTCTTAAAAAAAAAACCAGGAAAAATTCGATTGTTCCTTATTCTCCTTCTGTTTTTAAGCCTTTTAAAAATAAGAAATGTGTCAACTGGTGGTGACCTCACAATCACACAGGGAAAAAATTTCTTCACCATGTCAGCCTGACTCCAGGACCATGTAACTTTCATGAATGTGTTTGGTGACTGAAGGACAGTTTTGTCAGGTCAGTCTGTGATTCGGTTGCAGTGGATTCCATGGCAGTCGGTTCTGAGAACTCTCAGAGCTCCTGAAGAAGCCCAGTTCTTAATACTTCCAGCCAGTGGGGTAGACACCCGCAATGGGTGGCTATAGAGCACTTGAAATGTGGCTAGTTTGAAGTGAGTTGTGCTCTCAGTGTAAACCACACACTGGATTTCCAAGACTTAGAACACATGCACAGCATGAAAATATCTCATGGATGCTTTTTCTTAATGTTGACATGATCATATTTTGGACATACTAGATTAAATAAACTGTATTTTTAGATTAATTTTATTTGACTCTCAACAGTTTTTTAATATGGGTATTGGAAAATTCAAAACTACACATGTGGCATACATTATATATCCATTGGATAATGATGCTTAGAGCATTTAGCATCTTTGTGCTCTTCTTTTGGACCAGCTAGTTTTGCTCTTCTTCAGTTTAGCACTGTTGTATGTGTATCTCATCTTCTTGGCTAAATTATAAATAGCTTGAAGGCTGAGGTCTGTCTTATATGACTGTATCTCAGCCAGTACCTCCAGTTGGTTCTTGCATGGAGCAGGCACTCAACTATATAAATGAATAATTCTGCTGCCAACATATTTTCTGTGTGCATTCCCCCTAAAGCATAACCCTAAAGTTCCTGGAAAAGATCTGGGTCTGTCTCGGAAAACTTGTTCTTGTGTATAGATAGAAGCTCTGCTTCTGCAAAGTGGCCACCTCAGGACTAGTTGACCTGTCTTCAAGTGAAACCACATCCTGGCACTAGCCTTGTCCCCTGAGTTCTCACAGCTTTCTTCCTCTGAATCCTGGGGTCTGCCGAGGGAGTGACTTAGATATGAATTTATGATTTTCCAATAGAACTGGAGACGGAGAAGAAACAGAGTGAATTGTGAGTGAGAATGGGACAGGAAAGCCATATTAGCTTAAACAATATCAGAGCAAATGATTTCTTTTCTTCAAGCAGAAGTCCGGCAAATCCTGA
>JAQZBX010006146.1:0-54082 GCA_029593785.1 Cabassous unicinctus | reverse complement strand
GTTGTGTGGGGTGTTTTTGGGGGTGTGGGCGGTGGGGAGCATGGGAATCCCTGTAGTTTCTGAGTAATATTTGGGTAATCTAGGCACCTTTATAAAATGTATATATATATATAACAAATAACATTTATGTAAACAAATGCACATATATGCATATGTATTTATATATCATTTTACAAATAAAAAAAATTAAAAAAAAAAAATCTAGCTCTGTTTTCTGTTGCTTGACTTTACTAAAATTTCTCCATCATAGTTATATATATTTTTTTTCTGAATGAGTTACAAAGAAGAACCTTTATTATTAAAAATTCCACGTAATTACTGTGAAATAATTCAATGTTTATGAAGTCCTGACTGTTTGCATACTTTGTAGGACCTGTCCCTTAGTATTTAAATATCTATGTATGCACAGCATTTACGGCCTATCCTCAAGACATTTTTACCCTGGGGTAAGAGGTCAGAACCCTAAACTAGAATGGAATAAGTAGGCCTTTTCCTAAAGCATTGATATTACAAGGGTACCTATATTTTAAGTTATGATTTTAAAAGATTGTGCAGACTTTTAAATCAGCTCCCTACTTGGCCTCCACTGACTCTAGTCAAAGTGGCAAATTCGTCTTAGGCTGTGGACCAGCATCCCCTTGGCAACCAGGTGAGGTGACTGGAGTAGAAGGCCAAAGGGCAAGATCTGGGAGCCTATTAGTGCCTCCAGGCTGCTTCCTCACACATCTTCCCAAACTTCTGATTTGAGGGTATTGTCGGGCTGTTTTCACTTGGCTCAAAATTACTGCTTAGGGCTCTGAAAGGTGTATGCACCTAAAAGGGACAATAACTATGAAACCAATGTGGGCGTCATCCCAGCTCCTCAATTGTCTAATGAGTGTCCAAATTGCTTTTAAAGACAATAAATGTAGTATGAAGTTTAAATATCCACCGGGTAATAGCAAATACATACATTATATATATTTGCAGTCATTTCTTCTGGTCCTGCCAACCAGTCACCTCCCTATCTTGCCTCTCTTTCTGTCACTGTCTCTGTCTCTGTCTCTGTCTCTCTCTCGTTCATACCTCTACTGAGTACTTAGCAAAACACCTGACACTTGGTAAATATCTTAACAGAAAGGATAGTAAGCAGGGTTGCTATGACCCATATGGCATAAGTGAATATGGTGGTTTGGAGCTATATACCCTAGAAAAACATATTCTTAAACTTAATCCATTTCTGTGGGTGTGGCCCTTGTAAGTAGGACCTTTTGATGAGGTTACTACAGCTAAGGTGTAGCCCAACTCAATCAGGATGGGTCTTAGTCCTGTTACTGGAATCCTTTATATACAGAATAAAATTTAGATGATAGAAAGCCACAGAGGGAGCAGCCAGAAGCAGAAAGTCAATAGAACTAGAAGAGAAGGGAGAGGGCAGGCCAGGCTGCCATGTGCATTGCCATGTGACAGAAAAGCTAAGGACCAAGGATCACCAGCAGCCAGCCCCAAAACACCACAGTCTTCAGGAAGAAATCATCGCCTTGATGATGCCTTGATTCAGACTTAATTTTGGACTTCTCAAAACTGTGAGCCAATGAATTTTATTTTTTTTAAACCAACTCATTGTATGGTATTCCCTTTGGCAGCTAGGAAACTAAAACAGTGAATCCTGTGAGAACAAAGCAGTGCCCAGTGTAGGTTATCTCTTAAGTTTCTTGCTCTAATTTTTACAGTCACCAAACTTGTCACTGAGCCATGGAGAATGGATAAAGTGGCAGTTAAATAACATCTGGGAGTTTGGAATGGGATGTTGTATGGATTGAATGGCAAATGTAAAGAGCCTGAAAGTCAACCCAAGGGACTAGGCAAGACCACAGCTCCTCCAAGTCTCAGGCTAGCTAGCTGGAAGATGATGTGCAACGGCACAGCTTGAGAGAATGACTTCTCTAAACCCTGTCAAGGCTCATTAAATTGCATCTAGCCTAGAAAAAAAAAGTTGGGATCTTCAGGATTAAGGACCAGTGTTGCTTCCCTTGCTTTTTCAGGAGAGTATGGAAATGAAGGATCCTTGTGACAGAAGGTGGGGGTTGTTGAAGTAGTGATGGCAGCCAGAGAAGCAATCCTCATGACCTCTGTTGAGCAGAGAAAACAGCTGGACTGCTGATATTTTCATCAGCTATGTTTCTGCCCAGCTGCACAGATGGGCACTTAAATTACATAATAAATCAAATCCAATGTACCCATCAAACCCTGTCAGGCCTATTGCTTAACATCTTTAGAACCACAGGATTCTTGAACATTTTAGGCACAATGGGGCCAGTTTGCTTTTTAAATATAATACTTTACCAATGTTGTGAAGAAAGGAATCTGTTGGACAAGAGAGTGACACCTGTACTGAACTACAGGTTATACCTCCATTTTTTTTTCTCTTCACTGAAGATCCCACTTGGCTTCTTAGGGAACAAGCATCTTCAGCTGTTAATGAGAACTATTCTTATCCAACCTCACTATTTCTTCTAGAGGTACACTGAAATTGAGCTTTGTAAAATTAAAAAAAAGCAGTAGTAATTTTATTTTCCACAGATTGTAAAGGGTTTAACTTCATCAGCATTCAAGTGGTCTTGTATCATTCATGATGATGACTCAATAGCAACCTGACTGCAAATTATTCAAGCGCTTTCCATGACTCATGCCATGTATTATGGCAAAATAAATTTCTCTCTTTCTCCTGAAAAAAAAAAAAAAGAACTATTTTTCCTTATGAAAAAAGGTTAGACATTTGGAAATTTTTAAGAAAGAGACTTTGCTAACAATATAAATGGTTATTAATATTTTTAAAGTGAATTAAAAGCTTGTCACTAAGATACAACTAAGATCCTAGAAACCAAAGACCTCTATTTGGTGGAACGTGAGCACTGATATTATAATGAAATGCTGGCATGGAGTTGCATGTACAGAGATGTGTGTACCAAGGTAAAAAGAGTTTCCACTTACTGCTTTTCCAAGTTGGGTATGCAGATTTGGAACCTACATGAATGTATCTAGAGAATCTACTGTCAGGAAGAGCATATTGGCTCTGAAATAAGTCAATGAATATACTATGACTATAATACCATTTAAATGACTAAGACTCAAATTCTTGAGTAATTGGAATGACTGAGCCACATCCAACTTTCTCTTTTTTGCTCTTCCTGATTCTCACAAAAACTGATGTTTTAACTATTGCTCTGTAAGATCAAAGGTCCAGCTTCATTTGAAATGTTTATTAGTTTCTGTCTCCACAAAACTGGTTCTGTGGAGTCTTTGGGTCCGAGGGTTAGGAGAACCCAGGACTGGGAAACTCCTCAAAATTGGTACCTGTTGAGTTCCATTGGTACCACATTGGCTTTGAGTGTTCATTGAAAATGAGAGTTTTTCAACTAACTGTATTAAACTCTCTGTGGCCCTCCAATCCTAGGAAAGAAACTGACATTAATGTTTTTCTGACATAGCAGTTTTACATTTGGAAAATTTTGAAAATAAAATAGTATATGTCAACCAAATAATTCACTGTTCAGAGATGATATCACATAATATTTTGGGAAATTACACATGTATATACACTTATATATCATGCCTATGTGTGTAACTGGCATGGTTTGTCCCATAAATTTGGGCATAAATGTGGACACATATCTCTTATTATTTATTTGTGAAACAAACACATGCTCAAACTGTAAGAACCCTATTAGTAGAAAGAGTGAAATATCCCTCTTGAGATCTTTTATGCCCACCTGTCCAATTTCCCTCTCTTCTTTTCTGGTCAATTCCCCAAGAATACCAGTGATATCCTCAGTGCACAGGGAGGATTGATGGGCAGGGCCATTCCTGCTCCCAGTGCTAGGTATAAAGAAACGGAATAACTGCCTTTTCTTTCCAGGGTTGCCATTGATTCTGGCTCGTGCCTGGTGTCACTGTTTAAGACTATGCCCAAAGACTAACAGATGCTTGGCCACTCTGCACTGATGAGCTTGCTGGTCTGGGTGCCTGTCAGCTCCACAATGGGGCTCTGAACTTGGGCTTTGAAATTGTAGCTCTCTTAGTTCGTACTGAGATATTCTGCCATTGTTCACTACAGCAAAACCTGTGTCACTAGTCATCGCGGCTAGCCTTAGTCACTCACTGTTGAGACAGCTCCACAAATAAAGCTGGGGCTATCAGCCTAGTTGTGCCCTTTCTTCAATGTTATTTTAGGGGACTCCTTATGAGTTCCACCTCCTAAGCCTTGGACAGGCCCACTCTGACCCCCCTTACAAGTCCAGTTAACTTTTTATTAAAGCAGTTTTATTGAGATATATTCACATACCATACAATCCATCCAAAGTGTACAATCAATGGCTGTTAGTATAATCACAAAGTTGTACTTTATCACCAAAATCAATTTTAGAACGTTTTAATTACTTCAAACAGAAAAACTCCATACCCAAAGCAGTCATCTCTCAATCCCTCTATCCTTCCCCAGCCTTATATAACCACTAATCTAATTTTGTTTCTATAGATTTACTTATATTTACATTTTATACAAATAGAATAGTACCATATGTAGAACTTTGTGTTTGACTTCTTTAACTTCACATTATGTATTTTTTAAATTATTGTAATTTTTTAATTAGACAAGTTATAGGTTTACATAAAATCATGTAAAGAAATACAGCATTCCTATATACTCCTTTATTGTTGACACTTGGCATTAGTATGATACCTTTGTTACCACTGATGAAAAAATATTAAAATATTGCTGTTAACTATGGTCCATAGTTTGTATTAGGTGTATTTCCCCCCCATATATCACCCATTATTATTAACACCTTGCAATAGCTAAGTACTTTTGTTATATTTCATGGAAGATCATTCTTATATTTGTACTATTAACCACAGTTATTGTCCACAGCAGGGTTTCCTGTGTTATATAGCCCTATGTTTTATCCTCTAGCTTTCCTTCTAGTAATAAATACAACTCCAAACTTCTTCTTTCAACCATATTCACACACATAATTCAGCGCTGTTAATTACACTCTTGATAATGCGCTGCTAACACGTCTATCAATTTACAAACGTTTACAATCAACCTAATTAGAAATTCTGCACAAATCAAGCATCAGCTCCCCATTTCCTACACCCTTTCTATCTCCTGATAACCTATATTCTCAATTCTAACTCTCTGAGTTTGCTTATTATAATAAGTTCATATTAGTGAGATCATGTAAAATTTGTCCTTTGATATCTGGCTTATTTCACTCAACATAATGTCCTGAAGGTTCATCCACATTCTTGCATGCATTAGGACTTCATTTCTTCTTATAGCTGAATAATATCCCATTGTATGTATATACCACATTTTTTTTAACCCAATCATTGGTTACTGGACATTTGGGTTGCTTCCATCTTTTGGCAACTGTGAATAATGCCACTATGAACATCCATGTGCAACTATCTCTTCGAGTGTCTGCTTTCAGTTCTTCCAGCAGGATTGCTGGATCATATGGTAGTTTTAGAGTTAGCTTCCTGAAGAACTGCCAAACAGTTTTCCACAGAAGCTGCACCATTTTATATTCCCACCAGCAGGGAATGAGTGTTCCCTTTCTCCACATCCTCTCCAACACTTGGTAGTTTTCTGTTTGTTTGTTTTTTAAATAGTGGCCAGTATAAGAGGTATGAAATGAAAACTCATTGTGGTTTTGATTTGCATTTCTGTAATGGCCAGTGATATTGAGCATCTTTCCCTGTGCTTTTAAACCATTTGTATTTCCTCTTTGGAAAAATGTATTTTCATGTCTTTTGCCCATTTTTAAAATGGGTCATTTGTCTTTTTATTTTTGAGTTCTGGGATTTCTTTATATATTCTGAATATTAAGCCCTTATTGACTATCTGGTTGACAAATATTTTTTTTCCCATTATGTGGGCTGCCTTTTCACTTTCTTGACAAATTCCTTTGAAACGCAACATTTTTTTTTTATTTTGAGGAGTCCCATTTATCTTTTTTTTTCTTTCATTGCTTGTACTTTGAGTGTAAATTCTAAGAAAGCATTATGTACCAAAAGATCTTGAAGATGCTTTCCTAATTTTCTTTTAGGAGTTTTATGGTCCAGGCCCTTATACTTAGATCTTTGATACATCTTGAGTTAATTTTTGTATAAGGTGTGAGATAGGGCTCCTCTTTCAATTTTTTGCATATGGATATCTAGTTGTCACGGAAACATTTGTTGAAGAGACTATTCCCATCCCAGCTATGGACTTGGAAGCCTTGTCAAATATCAACTGGCCATAGATGTGAGGGTCTATTTCTGAACTCATTCTATTGCATTGGTCAATATCTATCTTTATGCCAGTACCATGCTGTTTTGACCACTGTAGCTTTGTAAAATGCTTTAAAGTCAGGAAGTATGAGTTCTCCAGCTTTGATTTTAGCTCTTTCTTCTTTTTTTTAATATAGGCATTTAGCCCATATTTCCCTCTCAGCATTGCCTTTGCTGCCTCCCATAAGTTTTTTTTGTTTTTTTCTTAACCGGGAGGTCCCAGGGATCGAACCCAGGTCCCTCCATATGGGAGATGGACGCCCAACCATTTGAGCCACATCCATCCCCCCTCCCATAAGTTTTATCATGTTGTGTTCTTGTTTTCATTCATCCCAAGATATTTACTAATTACTCTTGCAATTTCTTCTTTGGCCCACTGATTGTTAAGACTGTGTTGTTTAACTTCCATATATTTGTGAATTTTCCAGTTCTCCACCTGTTACTGATTTCCATCTTCATTCCATTATGGTTAGAACACATGCTTTGTATAATTTCAATCTTTATAAATTTATTGAGACTTGTTTTGTGACCCAATATGTGGTCTATCCTGGAGAATGATCAATGAGCACTTGAGAAAAATGTGTATCCTGCTGTTTTGTGTGCAGTGTTCTGTTTATGTTTAGGTCTAGTTCCTTTATAATAATATTCAAGTTCTCTGCTTCTTTATTGAGCCTCTGTATAGATGTTCTATCTATTGAAAGAGTGAAGAATAATTGATTATTGAAAGAGTTATGATAATAATTGAAGTCTCCAATTATTATTGTAGAGATGTCTTTTTCTCCCTTCAGTTTCGCCAGTGTTTGCCACATGTATTTTGGGGCACCATGGCTGGGTGTATAAATATTTGTGATTGTTATTTCTTCTTGATGGGTTGCCCATTTTATTAATATATAGGGTCCTTCTTTGTTTTTTTTATAACAGCTTTGCATTTAAAGTCTGTTTTGGCCAATATTAGTATAGCTACCCCAGATCTCTTTTAGTTACTGTTTGCATGGAATATCTTTTTCCAATCTTTCACTGTCAACCTAATTGTGTCTTTGGGTCTAGGGTGAGTCTCTTGCAAACACCATATAGTTGGCTTAAAAATTTTTTTATACATTCTGCCAATCTGTGTCTTTTGATTGGGTAATTTAATCCATTAACATTCAATGTTACACTGTAAAAGCAGTACGTACTTCAGCCATTTTATCCTTGGGTTTTTATATGTCACTTTTCTCTCTCTCTTTTTACCTTTTTAGTTACACTTACTGATAATCTTCATTTCTTTACACTCTTTGAAACCACTCTTGCCTGTCTTTTCTTTTCAGCATGCAGAGATCCCTTTAATATTTCTTGTAGGGCAGGTCTCTTGTTGACACAGTCTCTCAGTTTCTGTTTATCTGTAATATGTTAAATTCTCCCTCATTTTTGAAGGACAGTTTTGCCATATATTTAATTCTTGGCTGGCAAATTTTCTCTTTCAGTAACTTAAATATATCATGCCACTGCCTTCTTGCCTCCATGGTGTCTGATGAGAAATTGGCACTTGGTCTTATTGTGAGTCCCTTGCCTATGATAAATCACTTTCTCTTGCTGTTTTCAGAATTCTGTATCTTTGGCATTTGACATTCTGATTAGTAGGTGTCTCAGAGTAGGTCTATTAGTATGTATTATGTTTGGAGTACATTGTTCTTCTTGACATGTCTAACTATGTCTTTCATAAGAGTTGGGAAATTTCCAGCCATTATTTCATCAAATATTCTTTCTTCCCCCTTTTCCTGTTCTTCTCCTTCTAAGACACCCATGACATGTATGTTTGTGTGTTTTGTGCTGTCATTCAAGTCCCTGAGAGGCTGCTCAATTTTTTCTATTCCTTTCTCTATCTGTTCTTCTGTTTTTTGGATTTCAGATGCCCTGCCTTTTAGCTTTCTGATTCTTTCTTCTGCTTTTTCAAACCTGCTCTTGTATGCTTCTAGTGTATTTTTAATCTCTTCTATTATGCCTTTCATTCTCATAAGTTCTGTTGTTTCTTTTCTTAATTTCAAATTCTTCTTTATGCCCATCAAGTGTCTTCTAAGTATACTTTATCTCTTTAGCCATATTTTCCTTCATCTCCCTGAATTGATTTAGAGAATTTGTTTGAACATCTTTGATTAGTTGTTCCAGACTCTGTTCCCTTTGAATTTTTAATTTGTTCCTTTGACTGGGCCATGACTTCCTATTTCTTAGTATCGGTTGTACTTCTTTGCTGATATCTAGGTATCTGATTATCTTGATGAGTCTACTCTAAAGGTCAGTTTCTCTCTCTTACCTAAGGTTTTATTGTTGATTGGCTTCGTCTTAATGCTCTTCTTTAACACTGCTTCAACTTATTCTAGACCTTCAGAAATGCCCAAGTTTAACCAACTGGGTTTATTCAACTCTTCTTCCTGCACTAAGCATGTGATACAAATTTTAAGATTGCTTTGTTTGTGCAAATGTTTCACCCCCAGGAGAAAGTTTCCTTTCCTCTGTTTCTTCTCTGGGAATCTTGATCTGTTCTGTTTTATTTATTTTTATTTTATTTTATTTTTGTATCTTTCCTCTCATTGCCTCTCGCTGCTTTTGCCTAGAAGACAAATTCTTGGAGGAGGGTCATTCCAAAGAGAACTTTCCCAAATCAGTATTTCCCAGCCAAAACCCAGCCAGGGACCCACAAAGGGGGCTCAGACCAGTTCCAAAGGACTCTGGAGAAAAGGTCAGGAAAGATGGCAAAAAGAGCTTTTCTGTTGGCTCCCCAAAGCTGTGCTTTCCTGGCCTGCCTAGCAGATGGCCACCTTTAGCAAACTGTTCTCCCGCAGCCCTAAGGAAGCAGTGTATCTTTAAACCTCCACTAGCTCCACCCCTGTAGGGGGCATGTTTGAAACAATAGCTACAGTGGTCCCTGTCTGGGACAGGATAAAACAGTAATTAAGAGACAGAACCCAGTTATCTAAATTTGCCGATCAAAAGCCATGATCAGTACTTGGCCTTGTCCCCCACACCGGTTTTTGGGGAGGAGAGCTCCCACATCTCCCTTTGTCTGCAGCAGCCAGCCAGGCACCAGACCTGAGGTAGTTTGTCTCAAGAGTGGGGGATGGGCAGAGGCAGCTTCTGCAGATCAAGTTACTCAGAGTTTTTTAATGCAGTTTCTCAGTCTCTTTATCCATCTCTTCCCTGGGTGCTGTACAGTGTTCACCTGGCCTCTGAAGCCCTAGAACAATTGTATTAGGATTTCCCTGTCCACTAGCTCTTTTTGGAGGATGAGTGAATCCTGGATCTCCTTATTCTGCCATCTTCCCTGGAAGTCTAGCTTTCATTCCCGAAGTCCATTTAACTTTGAATCTCAAGTAGCAGAGGTCAGTGAATTGATCCCTTTGTCCAGAAGATCTGGGCTCCATTTCCAATTTGGCAACTCTTCTTCCAAGGACAGTATTTTTTTTATGAAATAGCAAAGCAGATTTTATTAAAACACTTAAAAAATATATTAGTATACCCACCTTTAAAAAGCATGGTTATTTATTGCTGACAGTTACACAACTAAGGATTTCTTTTCAAAGAATTCATCCTTGAACTGGAAAAATTTCCCCAGGTAATCTGTAGTCCATACATTTGTGGTCTATTATGCTCAATCATAACAGATAATCTGAATATATAATTATCATCCAGGTAAATTGTACAGCCTTCTACCACATTGCTTAATCTAAAACATGTTTGATTTCTCCTTTTCCTCTTACTCTAACATCCAAATCTAAGTCCTATTGGCTGTATACCACCAAAATATATCTGAAATTTCTCCATCTTAATTGCTTTCACCCTAGTACAAATTATATACTCTCATCTCTCACCTGGACAACAGGATTGCGTCTTCATTTGTCCCCTGCTGCCTTTCTTGCCTACCTCCAATCAATGTCCTTGCCATAAAACATGAAACAGAGCATGCCCTCCTCAACCTAAAAACCATCAAAAGCTTTTCCTGCTTTTTATTTTTTTCCTCAGTAATGAAAACCCCACTTCCAACTCTAGGATTTCACACTTGTTCAATAGGTCTTGCAATGCTTCTCTCCAACTCTTCACCTAGAAGGCTCATTCTCATCGTTTAGATAAGGGATCTCATATTGCTGTCTAGAGAGCTCTTCCTTCACCTCGTTTCTAAGGTTGCCTCTTGTAGGTACTCACTTATCAACTTCTTTATTTCCTTCATGGAATTTATTACAGCTTTTTAATTATCTTGTTAATGTAATTGTTTACTTATTTATTATCTGCTCTCCTTATTTGAATATAAGCTCCATGAATAGGCACTTTATCCGGTGGTTATATACTATCTCCTCAGCACTAAGAAAAATGCTTGGCACAAATCAGAGTCCAATGATTGTTTGTTAAATAATTGAATGTTTATTCTAATTTTTATATTGGTTGGGGGAGCATACTACACACTCTGTTCTGCATCTCCTCTCTCTCTCACACACACTCTCTCTCTCTCTTAAAGAGTACACATAATACTGGACCATATGTTTTCTTTGATTTTTTTCATATTAATGTTTCACATGCAACTTGTTTAAAGGATCACATAATCCTATAGACCTGTTATAAAACAAACAGAAGTTTCACATCCTGACCACTTACCAGGGGCAAGCACTTTTAACTCCTCTAGCTGATTCTTTGGCATTACCTCTGTATTTTGAAGTCACATGTTTATGTTGCTATCCTTTTTTTCTTGTTTTGCTGTTTAAGGCATTATCTATTGAATTCTTACGGTGGAAGATGAGGATTTAGCTCATTAATACCCTATCACCCTCTCCTTCCTATGCACATATCTATACCTACATTTCCCATCACCGCCCTCTTAATATAATTATATCATAATTTTAATTTTATATAACAATTTAAATAATTACACCAATACTTATAATTATAATTGGATCAATATTCAGGGTTATGATTATATAACTTTGAATCACTATTCACAGCTGAGCCATGTAGTATCCTATGATTATTTTTCCTTTCTTGCATAATTTGTTTTCCTTGGAGTTAATAATTGTCTTGTTTTTGTTTGTTTCCTTGGTTTTCCATGTACTTGTCACTAACTCAGATAGAAGGTGTGCCAATTTCTAAATTTCCTCCCCCTTTATTCAGGTGTTTCAGTTATTTATCAATTTCTTTTTGGAAAAATTTCCTCTGGAGTCTTGTGATCTGCTCTAATCTGGATTGGTGGCACTATATATCTAATGCACAGCTGTCATCCTTGGTCTTCATTTGCCACCGTCCTTGAGATTCTCTCTCTTCAGTGTGGTATTGCCTGTTCCTGTATTCTATCTCTTTCTCTTTTTTGGTATACTCCTTAGTTTTAGTAGAGCATCCAGTAGCATCCGAAGAAATGTTTCATAGGAAGTACTTTTGTGAGGCTATATGTGGCTGAAAATGTCTTGTTCTACTCTCCCATTTCATTTGATGGTTTTGCTAGGTATAGAATTCCAAGAAAACATAAATATTCCTCCAGAATTTTGAAAGCACTGCTTCATTGTCTTCTGGCTGCTTCTGTTGCAGATGCAAAGTCCTAAGACTGTCTGACTCCTGACTGTTCCTATGAAAAATTTTTCCCTTGTAAACATTTAGAATCTTAAGTCTGTCCTGGGTGTTTTGAAGTTCCATGATGATGATATGCATCGGTTTGGATTCTTTCCATCTGAAAACTGGTGGCCTTCAATTTGGGGTAATTTTCTTGAATTGTTTATTTAATTAATTTCTCCTGTGTGTTTTCAGTTCTTTTTGTAAATCCAACCCTAGGTATATGGAACTCTGAACTAATCCTCAAATTTTCTTACCTTTTATTTCTTATTTTCCATCACTTGGTCTTTTTGCTTTATTTTTTGAAAGATTTCTTCATATAAATCTTTCGATTCTTTTCTTGAATTTTTATTTTTTGCTCTTATGTTTTTAATTTCCAAGGGCTCTTTATTTTTGTTTAATTTTCCTTTTTATAGCATCTTATTCTTTTGTCTAGGATAAAATATCTTCTTTCAACTTTATAGAGATTTATTTTTTAAGTTCTCTTCTTGCTGTTCAGTCTATAAATTCCAAATTGCTTTTTTTGTTTTCCACTTTTTGTTTTGTTGTTGTAGTTCTTATCTTTCATATTAGATGCTTTTCTCAGCTGTCTGGTAATTCTTTGTTTTCTCTTCATATTTAAGAGTGGGTCTCTAAAATGCTAATTAGAAGCTCTAAGCCTTTGGGCAGGAATTGTTAGGCTACTGGCTTTACTGAAGGGTGATCTCACTGGCCAAATATCAGGCAATCCCCAGTGTTAGGATCTGTTGATCTTACCATTAGTGCTGGCCAAGTTCCCCAGAGAAGGATCTTCTAATTTCCTTCCAGGAGAGGATTTCCAGGTAAAATATGGGATGCATAGTTAAATTTGAAGTTCAGATAAAGAACAAATACATTTTTAGTATAAGGGTGTCTCAAATATTGCACAGGACATATTTATGCTAAAAATGATTTTGTTTATCTGAAATTCAAATTTTACTAGGTATCCTGTATTTTTCTTTGCTAAGTTGGTAACCCTACACCCAGTTGTTAACATCCTGAGAAGTTAGTTGGGGAAGATGGTGGGAAAGAAGGATTTTCTTATCATTCATATGTAAATTTCACTTTATCCCCCTGTTTTCAGTGTGATATCTCCCACCCTTTATCATGCCTGTCATCCTCCTATCCAGAAACAGTCTGTTTTATACTGTCCAGAGAAAAATATCAATCTTCTGCCATAGTGAAGGAAGAGATATGGGGCTCCACCTGCTTCTCAAATAGGACTTCCATCCAGTTCTACTGTTTTGGCCTCAACTTTACAACCACCTCAAGAGATACTCATGTAGCAAATTCCTGAGCTTGAAGAGTCTGGGGTATAAATCACATTGCTTCTTGCTTTTCTTCATTGCCAGCTTAAGATTCTGCTAATTTCTCTTAAGTGAGTTTGTCACTCAATCATTTACTTTCTAGCTTCCAAATTTGTGTATTTATCTTTTCTCCCTTTCTTTGTCTTAGTAGATTAATACTCTTTTAAAAATTCCTTTGTTGTCAGGGAGTGGATGTGGCTCAAGCAGTTGAGTGCCCACCTCCCACATGAGAGGTCCTGGGTTCAGTTCCTGGTGCCTCCTAAAGAAGACAAACAAACAACGAGCAGACATTGAGCAGACAATGAGAAAAAACAATGAGCAGACAACGAGCAAAAACAAGTGAGCAGCAATGTGGCTCAAGTAGTTAAGCACCCACCTCGCATATGAGAAGTCCTGGTTTGGTTCCCAGTGCCTCCTAAAGAAAAATCAAACAGACAACACGCAGGCAGCGAGTGCAAACGAGCAAACAGACAAGGGAACCATGGGTGGGGTGGGGGATGGAATTCCTTTGCTGTTGTTTTAGTGAGGTTTCAAGAAGAGTAAAAGTAAATGCTGTTCAGTCTGCTATATTAACCTGGCAATTGGGATTATGCTTTTCTGGTGGACCAAAATTTGTAAATATACTATAGTTTTTTAATTCCACTTTTTATAATATTAAATCATAAGCATTTTCTTAGATTATTAAATATTCATCTGAAACATAATTCTTAATACTTCATCATATTGATATGTCATAAATTTAGGTAGCCAGAACTGTATTATTGGAAATTTAGGTAGTTCCTAGTTTTTCACTGAAGTTGGAGGAGACCAAAGTATTTATTTAAGCTCTTAAAAGTAAAAAAATGGAGGTGGACTTTGGAAATTATAATTTTTAGTCTGAAATGAGAAATGATGGGATTAAGGAGACAGTAAATAAAGAGATAATTATAATTTGGCTTGCCTTTGAAGCTAGAAAGAACTAAATTTAGGACAAATAAAGGAAATATATTGTGAAGCATTATTGAACTCAGTTCACTGAGGTTTCTCACTTAAACAACCTTGTAGGCAAAGATAAGCAGATATAGTGATGAAAAAGCAATGAGTTTGGTTTTGGAGGTATTGAACTTATGATATTTGTGGAAGATCCAAGAGGGGCTATGTAGTAGGCAGTTGGGTTGGAAGGTGTGTGGCTCGGGAGGAAGTTCTGGTTTAGAGTGAAACACTGGGAAGACATGGGCATATATTGAAAGGTAATGCAGACCTTCGGAACTGGATGAAGAAACCCAGGGAAAGATGTAGAATCAGAAGTGTAGAGCATCCAGGACAAATGACAAAGAACATAAACATTTTTAGGATGGACAGAGGTAGATGGGCATTTGGAATAGGCAGAGAATAAGAGGCCAGAGGACTAACAGCAAAGCCAAGAGACAGTGTGCTGTGGAGTACTCCAGTGTTGATTTGTCTAACCCTGTTTGACTGTTTATATGAATGGTGCCTTTTCTCCTCTTCATTCCTAGTTATATCCCCCAAAACTGTGCTCACACACAGAATCACTTTTACAGTAAAAGCATCCTCTTCTTCAACAGAAGATATATATAAGTTGTTGTATTCCCCAGATAGAGTATCCAATAAATTCTCCAAGCTCACTGGATGAATAGGTGGAGTCTCTAGGGTAAGATTTGAAGCATTCAGGGAAAGCGGCTTCTGTGTCCTAAAATAGTTCTCTCGCTGACCTGTGACAATGCCTGACATAGTGGGCACTCAGTAAACCCTTGTGAGTGAATGGATTCATGACTGTTGAATGACCAAGTATCCTATTAAAATGCAAATATTCTGTGAGAGATAACAAATAAATTGTCAGTCCCCATTTAACAATTTAGTAGCCTGGGTATTTGTTATCAAAACTCTAATAAGGTCAGTTTCTGTGCAGCTGACTCACAGGGTCATTTATTGTGGTAGGTGTATAGGCCTAGTGTAGCAGCTTACCTGGGAAGGGTATATTTGAGCAATTGGTTCCTTTTTACAAATATCTATACAAACCATCTATTATGGCTAGACTCTGGAGAAAGAGAGATAAATGTAATAGTGAAAACAAGTAATCATCATACGATATGGGCCACTGGCACTAGAGAGAGTGTGTGTGCACATGTATGTATGTGTACATGTATATGTATGTCTCCACTTGGCAATGTAAGGACACTTAGTGTACCTATTGAATGTGAAAGGCAACCTGGAGGACCCCACTGTAGGAAAGAAAGAACTAGAAGGGCAGATATAATTAGTCTAAAAAATATTGTGAGTACCTATTATGAGCCAGGCTTTGGATGATGCACTGGAAAAAGAGTGGTAAATGAAAGAGGCATTATTCATGCCCTCAGGGAGCATACAGGGGAGTGGCACAAGATAAGCAATAAAGAGGTATAGACTGAATAAATTTGAAATAAAAACAAACTGAGAATGTGTTATGGCATTTACAGTGCGCTTTGTGGTAAGAGAAAAACCAAGAAGAACTACTCAGATAGGGTATCAGGAAGAAATGTATACACTCTAACTTGAAGGATGGGAAGGATCCAGTTATGGGGAGAGCCAGGAATAGGTGTGTTTTAGTTTCCTAACTGGTGAAACAAATACCATATGATAGGTTGGCTTAAACAAAGGGAATTTATTTGACCACAGTTTTGAGACTAGGAGAAGTCCATAGTCGAGGTGTCAGCAAGGCAGTGCTTTCTTCCTTAAGACTGTGGCATTTTGTGGCTGGCTGCCAGCAATCGTTAATCCTTGGCTTTACCATCACATGGCAATGCACATGACAGCACCTTTTCTTTTCTCTTCCATGTTCCATTGATGTCCAGCTTCTGGCTGTTACGATGGCTTTCTCTCTCTATGCCTGACTTTCACTCTATTTACAAAGGACTCTTGTAATCCAGATTAAAACCCAACCTGATTCAGTTGGGCATACCTTAACTGAAGTAACATCTTGAAGAGATCTTATTTACAATGGGTCCACACCCACCAGAATGCAGACCAAGACCAAGAACATGTTCAAACTGGAGTACACAGTTCAATCCACCACAAGGCGTTTCACTTCCTTCATTATTTTGTCAGGACTGCCTCTGAGCAGAGGCCCCAAAAGTCAGCTATCAAGCTGAGGGTCTTCATATATTATTCTACACCCTAACGTTTAGTTGTATTCCTAGAAACCCTGGCAATTCCCCCCTCACATTTGCTCTACACTCCTTCCTATCCTTCTCCCTACACATACACACACACATGCACGTACACACTTTTTATTTCTGAATCACTTGAAGTTATATTTTGACCCTTTAGCTCTACAAATTTCAGCATGTGTTACCTAAGAAAAAGTATATTTTCCTACATAATCACACTCAGAAAATTTAACATTATTACTATCCTATTACCTAATTCAGATTTCCCATATTATCTCAATAACGTCCTTTATAGCTATTTTCTTCCTTTTTTTGGACCCAGAATCTAATCAAAATCATAGGTTTCATTTGGTTGTCATGTCTTTTTAGTTTCATTTAATCTAAAATAGTTCTGCAAACTTTTTTACTTTTTATGACATTGGCATTTTTAAAGAATCCAGGCCATTGCTTTTTAGAATGCCTGATAGAAGTCCAAACATACCCTGGATTTGTGGCATAATTTTTGCTATTTTGTCTAAATACTCACTTGGAAATTGGCAACTAGCTGAAATTGCTGGAAACTTATATTTTTGCTGTTCAAAGTATCCCAAACCAGTTCCAGGAGTGTGAAAGATATTTTATTAAAGGGGATTTGGGAAATAGCACATTATAAAAAACTGAAAACAGGTCTCTTTGCTGCAGGACTTCTCAAGAGCCTTTCCACACTAATAGGAATTTTTTTTTTCCCAGATTTATTTAATTTATTTACCGCCCCTTCCCCTTGCTGCTTGTGCTCGCTGTGTCCATTTGCTGTGTGTTGTTCTGTGTCTGCTTCTCTCTTTTTGTTGCGTCAGCTCGCCGCGCCATGTGGGCTGTCAGCTCGCCGCGCCGCGCAGGCCAGCTTGCCTTTACCAGGAGGCCCCGGGAATCGAACACGGGGCCTCCCATATGGTAAACGAGAGCCCAACCAATTGAGCCACAGCCGCTTCCCACTAATAGGAATTTTGAATCTATAAGAGAGGGTTATAAAATATAGGGTCTCCCAAACTTATTTGATCATAGAACACTTTGTTTGAGGGCCTATATTGCTTAATAACAAAGGACCCAAAATACATGGGCTTAAAACAACAAACATTTATAGTTTCATACAATTTCTAAGAACCAGGAATCCAGGAGCAGCTTAGCAATGAGGTTCTGGGTCAAGGTCTCTCCTAAAGCTATAGTCAAGATGTCAGCTGGGGCTGCAGTTATCTGAAGGCTTGACCAGGGCAGAAGGATCTGCTTTCAAGATGCTTACTCATACAGCTGTTGGCATGAAGCCTCAGTTCTTTCCATATAGACCTTTCCATATGGCTACTTGAATATCCTCATGACATAGCTGCTGGCTTGCTGAGAGTGAATGATCCAAGCTGTAATCCTTTTATGACCTAGTCTCAGAAGTCACAAACTATCACATTTGCCATTTTTTATTCCTTGAACTGAGTCACTAAATCCAGCCCACATTGAAGGGGAGGGGAACTAGGCTCCACCTTTTTTGTTTTTTTAGGCTTCCATTTTTGATGGCAGAAATATCGATAATTTGTGGGCATATTTTTAAACTGCCATAACAAGGAGCATGTTGGGCGTCTAGAATTCTTCATAACATACATTAGAAAACATTAGTTATAATGTTGAAAGAGCTCAGGGTGAGAAATTAGAAGAGGCATGTCTGAGGTCCAACTTATGTATTAATCACATCAACTTACACTTGTCTATTTTCTTAATCACTTAGAATTGTTATTTTTTTCTTATGGAAAGAGCTTTAGACTTAAAAATAGATTTTATCATATCACTCTTAACACATACTTCAAAAGGAAAACATAAGTGAAATAGATTGGTTAAAAATGTCTTCATATACAGAGGCTGTCACTTCAGAATCTCTTTTCAACTCAGTGTTGGTTTCTGTGTTATTCCCCATACTATCTTCCTCTGTGCCACTACAAGCTTTGGTGATTTGCATTTCTTTTAAAAATCCACAAAAGAATGAATGGCCTTAGTGCTGAACTTTTAACTGGTTTGTAATTATGTAGAAATAGCCTACTTTGGACTCCCAGATGAGAATGTTGCTAAACATGTCTGCTTCACTCTTCCCCTAAATGTTTGGTTCTCAGGGGTTCCACCATAGTCTTTAGGAGTTTCTTCTAAGCTGACACACATTTGACCAATTTTGATAGCTTTGCGATTTGATTATGAGCAGACAGTGACAATTATGTCAAAGCCACTACTTAGGCAAAGCAATTATAAGATACCATTAATTACAGGATGTATCCTCGCTTGAGAGATATTAAAATATGAAAAGAAAAGCACATCATAAAAGTGGTGGAAAATGGTACCTGGAAATGGAAAATGGTACCATGGGCCCTGAACTTCCACTGTTCACCAAGACCGGTGGGCAAAGATTCCCCAGGCTACACGTAGGCCATGGCCGCAGGATGCGACTTGCCATGCACTTCAAGGCTTGTGAAGGGTCTTTAGGTTCTCCTTTTAAAAACACACAAATATAAATATGTAATTTTAAAAGAGAATTTGTATATTTAAATAAAATTCTGCAAAAAATACAGATATCTCTGTATTTTTATAATATAATTCCCTATATTAACAACTTGCATTAGTGTGGTACTTTTGTTACAGGTGATGAAAGAATATTATAATAGTATACTGTTAATTATAGTCCACAGTTTACATTAGGGTTCACTGTTTGTGCTGTATTGTTTTTTAAATTTTTATTCTAGTAACATATACTCAACCTAAAAATTCCCTTTTAATTATATTCAAATATATAATTCAATGTTGTAATAGTGGTCACAATGCTGTGCTTCCATCAGCACTACCTATTACCAAAATTTTTCCATCATCCTAAACAGAAAATCTGTACCAATTAAGCATAAACTCCCCATTCTCAGAACCTGGTAACCTGTAATCATATTTTTTAGATTCCCAGAACCTATAAAAGTAATTTACTTATTCCAATTATTTCATATCAATGAAATCATACAATATTTGTCCCTTTGTGTCTGGCATATTAAACTCAATATGTCTTCAGAGTTCATCCATGTTGTCACATGTATCAGAATTTCATTCTTGTCATGGCTGAATAACATTACTACATTTTGTCTATCTAGTCATCTGTTGATGGACACTTGGGTTGTCTCCTATCTTTTGGCAATTGTGAATAATGCCACTATGAACATTCATAGTTCATATTTGATCCACTCCTTGTTTTCAGTTCTTTGGGAGTCTATTCCTAGAAGTGGGATTGTTAGGTCATAGGGCAATTCTTTACTTAACTCTCTGAGGAACCTCCAAATTGCTTTCTACAATAGCTATACCATTTTACATTCCCACCAAAAATGAAGGAGTATCCCTATTTTACCACATCCTATCCAACACTTTTTACTTTCTGTGTTTTTTATTAGTGGACATTCTAGAGGGTGTGAAATGGTTCTTCTTGTGGTTTTGGTCTGCATTTCCCTAATTGTTAATGATGTTGAGCATCGGTTCTTGTCCTTTTTGATCATTTGTGTATCTTCTTTGGAGAAATATCTGTTCAAGCTTTTGCCCATTTTAAAATTGGATTGTTTGTCTTTTTGTTGTTGAGTTGTAGGATTCTTTTTATATATTCTAGATATTAAACACTTATTGGATATATAGTTTGCAAATGTTTTCTCCCATTGTGTAGGTTGTCTTTTGACTTTCATGATGAAGTCCTTTGATGCACAAGTTTTTAATTTTGATGAATGCCTCATTTATCTATTTTTTCTTTTGTTACTCGTGCTTTTGGTGCAGTCTAAGAAACCATTGCTTAACAAAAGATCCTGAAGATGCTTTCGTATGTTTTCTTTTAGGAATTTTATACTTTTGGTTCTTATATTTAAGTCTTTGATGCACTTTCAGTTGATTTTTTATATATGGTGTGAGTTATAGATACACCTTCATTCTTTTGCCTATGGAACTCCAGTATTTCCAGCCCCATTTATTGATGAGACTCTTCTTTCCCAATTGAGTGGACTTGGCACCTTTGTCGAAAATCAGTTTGCCATAAATGTGAGGGTTTACTTCTGAACTCTCAATTTGATTCCATAGGTCTAATATATCTATCCTTCTTCCAGGACAATGTTGTTTTGATTACTTAAGCCTTGTAATAATTTTTAAATCAGAAAGTGAGTGCTCCAACTTCATTCTTAATTTTCATAATGGCTTTGGCTATTTGGGACTTCTTACCCTTCCACATAAATTTTGTGATGTCTTTTCCATTTCTGCAAAGAAGGTTGTTGGAATTTTGATTGGAATTGCATTGGATCTGTAAATTGCTTTCGGCAGAATTGACATCTAACAATATTTAGTCTTCCAATCCATGAACATAGCATGACCTTCCATTTATTCAGGTCTTCTTTGATTTCTTGAGCAATGTTTTGGAGTTTCCCATGTACAAGTCTTTTAATCCTTGATTAAATTTATTACTAGATATTTTATTCTTTCAGTTGCTATTGTAAATTAATTTTTTTCTTGATTTCCTCTACAAATTGTGCATTTCAAGTGTATAGAAACACCACTGATTTTCCTGTGTTGATCTTATATTCTGCCACTTAGCTGAGTTTATTAGCTCTACTAGAAGTTGTGAATTTTTCAGGACTGTTTAAATATAGAATCTTGTTACCTGCAAATAATGAAAGATTTACCTCTTTCTTTCCAATTTAGATGCCTTTTATTTCTGTTTCTTGCCTAATTACTCTGCCTATAACTTCCAGTATAATGTTAAATAACAATAGTGACAGTAGGCATCCTTGTCTTGTTCCTGATCTTAGAGGGAAAGCTATCAGTCTTTTACCAATTAGAATGATTAGTTAGCTGTGAGGTTTTCATATATGCTTTTTATTATGTTGAGGAAGTTTCCTTCTATTCCCAGTTTTCTAAGTGTTTCAATCAAGTGTGGGTACTGGATTTTGTAATATACTGTCACAGTTTGACATTGTTTATAAATTTCAAAAATAGTTATTGGATTATGTTTGTAAACTGGTCTGTAAGAGGAATCACTTTTAATTGATTAAATTATGATTTGGACTTTGATTGGGCCACTTCAGTAGGGCATTGAGTCCCTGCCCCTTGGTGTGTGGGGACTTACAGATAAAAGAGTACAGAGTTGGAGTGCTGATGCTGGAGTTTTTGAGCTGGAGCCTGGGAAGCAAGCATACAGAGGAGCTTGGTCGTGAGGAAAGAGAAAAGACCCGGGAAGAGAAACAAGCTGTTCGTCTGATGGTCTACAGCTGGCCTTGTGGAGCTAGCAGAGGTGCTGAGCCTGGAAAGAAGCAAGCCCCAGGAAAAGAGGAAACCAGGAATCCTGAACCCTCACAGACATCGGCAGCCATTTTGCTCCAAAACGTGGCAATAGACTTTGGTGAGGGAAGTAACTTATGTTTTATGGCCTGGTAACTGTAAGCTTCTACCCCAAATAAATACACTTTATGAAAGCTAACAGATTTCTGGTATTTTGCATCAGCACCACTTTGGCTGACTAATACACATGCTTTTCCGCACTGTGGCAGTTTAGAATTGTATGTACCCCTGAAAAACATGTTCTTAAATGCAATCCATTCCTCTGGGTGTGAACCCATGTAAGTAGGACCTTTTGATGAGGTTACTTTAGTTAAGGTGCAGCCCATGATGGATCTTAATTCTACTACTGGAGTCGTTTATAAGCAGAATGAAACTCGGACAGAGGGATAGAAAGCCAGAGAAGGAGCAGCCAGAAGCTGAAATCAATGGAATCCTGAAAAGGAGGGAAAGGGCAGGAGAGGCCCTTGTTTTCATTTACCATATGAACTACCATGTGACAGAGGAACCAAGGACAAAGGATCACTGGCAGCCAGTCCCAGAATGCCAGTCTTCAGGAAAAAAATCATTGCCTTGGTGACAACTTGATTTGGATTTTTCTCTTAGCCTCAAAACCGTGAGCTAATAAATTCCCATTGTTTAAGCCAGCTCATTGCGTGGTATTTGCTCGAGCAGCCAAGGAAGCGAAAACATACATGAAATGAGATTATCACGAGTTGTTTTATTTGCCTTCATTCTGTTTATGTGGTATATTACATTAGCTGGTTTTCTTATATTGAACCATCTTTGCATACCTGGGATAAATCCCCCCTTTTTAAAAAAAAAAATTTTTTTTTAAAGATACTTAGATTATATAAATGTTATGCAAAAGATATAGGGATTCCCATGTGCTCCATTCCCCACACCTCCCACACCCTCCCACATGAACATCTTTCATTAGGGTGGCACATTCATTGCATTTGATAAATGCATCCTGGGGCTTTGCCATTAAGCATGGACCATACACATTGTAGTCTACACTCTCTCCCACACAGTTCTGCATGTTATGTGATGATATAAAATGGCCTATATCTGTCATTGCAATGTCACTCAGGACAAATTCCAAGTCCTGACAAAGCCCCTGTATTACAATTGCTTTTCCTTCTCCCTGCCTCCAGAGCCTCCAGTGGCCACTGGCTCCACATCAATGTTGTAATTTCTTCCATTGCTTGAATCACAGTATGTCTATGGTAGAATATCAGTAAGTCCCCTCTAGTCCATAGCTCTTCCCCCAATCCTGAGTGGGATAAATCCCTTTTGATCATATATAATTTTTAATGTGCTGTTGGATTTGGTTCCTAGTATTTTGCTGAGGATTTTTGTATTTATATTCATAAGAGATATTGGTCTGCAATTTTCTTTTTTCTGGTTTCTTTATCTGACTTTGGTATTCGAATGATATTCTCATAGAATGAGGTAGGGAGTACTCCCTCTCCAATTTTTTTGGAAAAGTTTGAGAAGGATTTGTGTTAATTCTTCTTGGAATGGTTGATAAAATTCACTGATGAAGTCATCTGGTTCTGGGCTTTTCTTTGTTGCAAGGTTTTAAATTACTGATTCTATCTCTTTACCAGTTATTAGTCTGTTGAGATTTTTGATTTTTTCTCCAGTGAGTGTATGCAGTTTGTGTGATTCCAAAACTTTGTCCACTTCATCTAGATTCTCTAATTCACTGGCATACAGTTGTTCATAGTAGCCTCTTATCATCTTTTTTTATTTCTGCAGGGTCAGTAGTAATGCTTCCCTTTCCTTTCTGATTTTATTTGTGTCCTCTCTCCTTTCTCTTCTTTTCTTTGTCAGTCTAGCTAGAAGTTTGTCAATTTTATCGATCATTTCATAGAACCAACCTTTGGTTTTATTCCTTCTTTCTATTGTTTTTACTCTTTATGTCATTTATCTCCACTCTAATCTTCATTATTTCCTTCATTCTCTCTTTGGGTTTAGTTTGCTCCTTGTTTTCTAGATCCTTCAGTTGTGAAGTTAGGTCTCTGATTTGAGATCTTTCTTCCTTTTAAATATAAACATTTAGAGCCATAAATTTCCTTCTCAGCTTTGCTGCAGCCTATGAGTTTTGGTATGTCGTGTTTTTGTTTTCATTTACCTCAAGATATTTCCTAATTTCCCTTTTTATTTCTTTTTTGACCCATTTTTAAGAGTGCCTTGTTTAATTTCAATATATATGGGAACTGTCCCTCTGTTACTGATTTCTGGATTCATTCCATTATAGTTGAACTAGATACATTGTATGATTTCAATATTTTTTTAATTATTGAGACCTATTTTGTGACCTAATATATGGTGTATCCTGGAGAATGATCCATGTACATTGTAGAAGAATGTCTATTATGCTGCTGTTGAGTGAAGTGTTCCATATAGGCTTGTTAGATCTAGTTGGTTTATGCAGGGGTTCTTAACCTTTTTTGTGCCATGGACACCTTTGCCAGTCAGGTGAAAACCATGGACCCCTTACCAAGTCCCCACTATACTTAATAAATATATCACACCTGCACCAATACATACACACAAAAATTATGCTGTTTTTTAAAAATTTTCAATTCAAGCTCATGGACCCCCTGAAATCTTTCCATGTACCTGTTTGGGGTGAGTGGACTCCTGGTTAAGAACCCCTGGTTTATAGTATCATTCAAGTATTCTATTTTTGTTATTAATCATCTGTCTAGATGTTCTATCCATTATTGAAAGTGTTGTGTTGAAGTCTCCTACTATTACTGTAGAACCATCTATTTCTCCCTTCAAATCTGTCAATATTTGCTTCATATATTTTGGGGCTCAGCTGTTAGTTGCATATATATTTTAAATTATGTCCTTTTTTTTAAAATTGAATTGACCTCTTTTTTTTAGTATATTGTGACCTTGTCTCTCATAATTGTTTTTTACTTACAATCTATTTTATCTGATATTAGTTTAGCTACCCCAGCTCTCTTTTGATTATTATTGGCATGGTATATACTTTTTCCATCCTTTCACTTTCATCTTGCTTACGTCTTTTAATTTAAGGTGAGTCACTTGTAACAGTATATAGTTGGGTCATGCTTTTTTTTTTATCCTTTTTGACATTCTCTGCCTTTTGACTGGGGAGTTTTAAATATTTGCATTTACAGTATCTACCAAAAATGCAAGACACTCTTCTGCAATTTTGCTCTTTGGTCTTTGTAGGTCTTATACCTTTTATGTCCCTCAATTCTTCTGTTAATTCCTACTTTCATATTTAGTTGATTTTTCGTAGTCTACCATTATTAGTCCCTTCTCATTTCTTTCTGTATATATTTTTCAGATATTTTCTTCATGGTTACTATGGGGCAGAATTTTAACATCCTAAATCTGTAACAATCATGGGTGATTTGACACCAACTTAACTTCAGTAGCATACACATACACTGTTCCTATATCCCATTTTTACTACTTGCTATAAATTGTATCTTTATACCTTGTATGTCCAAAACCATAGATTTATCATTACTTTTTATATATTTGCATTTTAGAACCTATAAGAAGTAAAAAGTTAGTTACATACAAATACAATATAATAGTATTGGCATTTAAAATGTCTTATCTGATTATCTTTACTGAAAGTCTTTATCTCTTTGTGCCACTTTGATTCACTGTATAATATCCTTTTCTTTCACTCTGAAGAACTTTAGCATTGTTTGCAGGATATGTCTAGTGGTGATGAACTTCCTCAGCTTTTGTTTATATGGGAATCTCTTAATATCCCCTTCATTTTTGAAAAACAGTCTTGCCAAATATAGAATTTTGGTTTGCAATTGTTTTCTTTCAGCACTTTAAATATTTCATCCCACTGCCCTCTTGCCTCCATGATTTCTGATGAGAAATTGGCACTTAATCTGATTGGGACTCCCTTGTATATAACATTTTGCTTTTCTTTTACAGCTTTCAGAACTCTTTCCTTGTCCTTGGCATTTGATAATTTGACTACTATGTATCTGGGCATGACTCTCTTCAAGTTTATCTTCCGTGGGCTTTACTGGGCTCTTTGAATGTGCATAATCATGCATTTTTATTAACTTTGGGAAGTTTTCTGCCATTATTTCCTTGAATATTTTTTCTACCCCTTTCTGTCTTTCTCTTCCTTCTGGGACTCCCATAATGTGTACATTGTATGCTTTCTGGTTTCTCACAGGTCTTTTAGGCTCTGTTCCATTTTAAAATTCTATTTTCTTTCTGTTCCTGAATCTGCAGCCTGAGTAATTTCTATTTTCTTGTATTCTAGTTCACTGATTCTTTCTTTGCCATCTCCAATGTGCTGTTGAAACTCTCTAGGGAATTTTTCATTCAGTTATTGTGATCTTCAAGTCCACTAATTTTGTTTGTTTCCTTTTTAAAAATTTCTATCTTTTTATTGAAATTCTCATACTGTTCATACATTGACTTCCCGATATCCTTTAGTACTTTCTGTTTTCCTTGAGCATATTGTGAATTAGTTTTTAAAAGCCTTTGTTCAGTATTTCCTGTTTCTTTGTTTGTCTTGTAATCTTTTGTTGCACAGTGTACATTTAATATCTGAAAGCACTAACTCTGTCATTTAATCCCCAAGCTGTTTTTTTTTTTTTTTTCTTTTTGAGAAGTTGTGAGTTGACAAAACGATCATGTATACCATACTGTCTGTTTCATAATTTTGTATCCAGCTAGTGATATGAAAGGGATTTTTTTGAATGCTAACAAAAACAACAAAGCAAAAAGCATTCACATTCTTTGCAAATTGGCTCTGCTTTGGCTGGTGGTCTCTTTCAGAGTTTAGTTCAATTGTCAAGAAGAGCAGCTTGAGGTGAATGTGAAATGCATCATCCTCTCTGTCTTATCTGAGCCTGCATAGAGCCTCCTTCTTGTCCTGGGCTTGTGCTTGTTCATGGCATTAGGAATTCCCCAAACAAGAATTTGAATGTCACCTCTATTCTATGTGAAGTAGACTTTGTACCCCTTCTGGTGCTCTATTGTATGACTTAATACAGGTAATCCTTTGCTCCAGGCTGCTTTTACTTAATTCTTCCTTACAAGCTGTGTGCAACCTGATTCTGCTTGCAGGAGAAGTCTGGAAGGGCAAGCCTGAGACATGTGTCCTGGTTCAGACTTTCAAGTTGCCACCTGATAGATTGGCACTAACATACAGGAACACCAGTATGCACCGAGGGGTTACTGTGCTCCGTCCTGAGCAGGGCCATGGACCTCCTATGGGAAAGCCTCGAGCTCCATGCCTTGCCAGAGAGGGGTTGGGAGAGGGGCCAGCAAGGGCACCATGAGCTTCACCTACCATTTTTAATGCTGTGCTTCTTTATATTTGACGCTCATCCAGTTATTGCAACCCTTTAACTATTTTTCAGAGTTTTGAAGAAGATGGCTGAGGCTGTTTTTGCTAGTCGTTCAAAGATCCTGTTGGGCAATGGTACCCAGGATCATCTTACCCTGCAATTTTGTTTGAATGGGTCTCAGCCTTTTGTGTCTCTTAATTTTTAAGCCTCAGTTTTTACACCTGTAAAATGAAAATGATAATCCTGTCTGTCTTTGCAATATCAGAGAATTATTGTGAAGGTAAAATAAACCAATGTACATAAAAATGCTTTAACAATTATAAGGTACTACATAGATGTTTACTCTCATTAAAATCATTGGCCAGCACATAACTTGTCAAATCAATGAACTTAGAGGTGTATCTTTTCATATTCAAAAGGCAACTCTTCCTATCTTCCAGAGGAATGTCACATCTGTAGATGTGCTTTAAAAATGCTTTTGGTAAGCCTTATAACAACTCCATAGAAATTGTAATCTGACATTTGTTTCCTTATACAATTGCTTCTTTGATGGTTACATAGAACTTTTTCTCTGCAGAGTACTGAGTTAACTGCTCAATGAGTTTTTTCTTATTTTTTTCTAAGACCTATATGTATTTCTACAATTTTCCTAACCCAAAAGGAGGCTGCTTTTCTCCTGTGTCTCATAAGCTGGCTCCAAGGCAGTTCCTAAATTGCAGTTCAGAAAATGTTTCAAACAATGGCAGCCTCATCAGAATAACTACAGGGTCTCCCATGGTGACCAAATGGCAAGGCAAAGCTGGCTTGGATGCATAAATCTTACTGGGTAATGCTTGTCCAAGATTAGACTCCTTACTTTATAGGCATATCTCATTACAGAATGAACCACATGGGCCAGACATAAAGAAAATGTTGCTGCCAGTCAACTGCAATATATAAATCCAAAGGGCTTAGAATATGTATAGGCATAATCTTGTTAATCTTCATAATACTTGAGTAAATCAAAGTATCATCATGCTAAGAGGAAAGTGTGGCAAAATTCAGGTTTATTCTGAGTCTCTCAGTGTTTTTCAAATATCTTGTTCTATGCAACTCTTATTTAAATATTGCCCCAATCCTAGTACATTAAAAAACTGAATACTATGCCTGAATTAGAACCAGGGTTCTTAACCTCGGAAGAGCTATTAGTCAATACATTAATTAGGGCATTAAGTTTACACCCTGTTGTCAAGTGTAATTGTTTATTGCCTAACTAAATCCTCCTTAATTTATTATAGTCATTAGTGTCTGTTGGCAAAGGAGAATGTACTTGAGTTTTACAAGGGCATGTGGTTAACAGTTTTCTGTCTCTGAGATGCAACCTGTCTCACTTGATCTTTTCACCTCATACTTAACACTGGACTGGGCCTCACTTAAGACATGATTATAAACAGCCATAGGTCCTTCTATTCTGTGCCTCAGCTCTCAAAGCTATAAAATGAGAAGATGGCATTAGATGATCTCTAAACTCTTTTGTACAACTACAAGTCTGAGTTAATGAGTGTTTATTTAGGTAAAAAGTATTAAGGTAATAGTGACAAAAATAAATATTCCAAATTAGAGGATTTTGGAAAATCAGTTATTTGCTTATTTTCATAACTAGCTAAAATTAGTTTGAGCATCAAAAACATTTTATTAATTAGTGTACATAACTGCTGCCACAAAAATTTGGTTCAGGTGTACAGAGAACCTAAAAGTTCCCTGGCCACCTCAGTATTGGCTTTCAGAAACAAAAAGAGAGAAAGAGAAAGGGAGTGACAACTTTTGCTACATGATTCAGCAACACATATTTAAGGAGGTAAGAAATAGCCAGGAATCTTGACATCACTGAGGAGACAGTATATTAAAGAAGAATTGCTACATATGTAGGGGCAGATCTGGTTTTGTGGGAACTAAAGATTATTCAATTGTCCAGATCCTCTTTAAGAAAAAAAACCCCACAAAAATAGGTATGGAAATACATATTTATCAAAAAATAAATGTAGTTAGAAGTGAATATTTATTTAGAATGTCTACAACCTCTCCAACACCATCCAACATGAGGAAAGTGCAACGGAGGAAATTTGGAAAGAGCCTATGGTTTTATCACAATTAAAATATTATACTCTTGAAAATTTTACAAAAAACCTATGGCCAGAAGTTATATAAGTGAATATCCTTGTTCTTAGGAAATGTGCATGGAAGTATTATGTGTTCAAGGAGCATGATGCATGCAACCTAATGTCAAATGTTTAGGAAGAAGGAAAAGAGGGAGGGAGGGAGGCAGAAAAGGAGGGAGGGAGGGAAGAAGGGAGGAAGGAAATAGAATGATACAAGGAATCTGGCTAAATGTTAAAATTGGTGGGTTTGGCTATCTGTGGGGTGGGGTGGCAGTTTGATATTATTTTAGAATTCCAAAAAGAGATATTGATTATGTTTGTAAACTGGTCTGTTCCTCTGGGCGTGATACTCTTTGTTTGATTTAAATTCAAACGCTTTACATTTACTTGATTAAATCAAGATTAGGGCTTTGATTAAACCATGTCATTAGGGAGTTCAGGGTTGAGTCCCTGCCCACTTGGTGGGCTATATAAATGGATGCTCAATAGAGAACATGGAAGTAGATATATAAAGAAGAAGAAATACACAGAGGAATAGAGAGAGCTCCACAGACACAGAAGAGAAATGAACTCTGATCCTGCAGCCCTGGGAAGAGAAATTAGCCATTTGCCTAATAGTCTGCAGCTGACCTTGTAAAGAAAACAGAGCATCTGAGCCCAGAAAGAAATGAGCCCTCCACCCTACAGCTGAGATTGGAAGAAGCTGGGCCCATGGAGCCTTAAGAGGAAGGAGGAAGGCTGAACCCTCACAGACATCACCTGCCATCTTGCTTCAATACGTGGCAACAGATTTTGGGTGAGGAAGTACCTCTTATGATACCTTGAGTTGGATTCTTTAGGGCCTTGTAACTGTAAGCTTTTACCCCAAATAAATACCCTTTATAAAAGCCAACAGATTTCTGGAACTTTGCATCAGCACCCCTTTGACTAATACAGGTGGTTATGTTGGAGTTTTCTATATGGGTTTTGTATTGTTTATGTAACTGTCATATAAGTTTGAAATTATTTCAAAGTAAAAAAAATTAAGGAAAAAAAATACTCAAAAAACTATGGACATGTGAACTTAAAATTCACCCAGGGCCCTGGAAGAGGTCTGTGAAAGTGAGGATCCCAGGCTCTGAAGCTTTATTAGTTTACATCTGCTGTTGTAAACATGTCTAGAATGTTTCAATAGAGAGTTCAGTTTGGAAGTTCATTTAACTTAAAAAAAAAAAAACAAAAACTTGTGCAACCATTAAAAGAATGAAATAGATTTGTATAAACAATCATTAAAATTCCAGAAAAATTGCTAACTGTAAAAAAGTAAGGCATGTGGATAATGATTCCATTTATGTAAATACCAAGTAACCAATATTGAAATGGTGTGTGTATATTGTGTGGTTTATATGTGAATGCATTTAATACATATCAAATTCTGAACAATAGTTACATTTGAGTTTAGTAGATTGGATGGAATGATAGGGTATTATCTGAATTTGCATAACAAATAGAATAGTCATTGTGGCAGTTTGAAATTATTTTGTGAATCCCAAACAGAGAAAGATTATGTTTTGAACTAATCCATTCCTGTCGGTATGAGACTCTTTCAAAAATTGGACTGCATCAGTGAGGTGTGACTCAGGTTGACTCTCCACCCTCTTTCTGGGTCTGATAAAAATGGAGACACAGATAAAGAAAGCTGCCATATTTGATACAGCCATGTGAGAGAACGGACTCCAGTTTCTCCCACAGCTGAGCTGCAAGGAGAGAAGCTCCTGAGAAGCTTAAAGAGCTGAGGCCCAGGGAGATATGAACATTATGCCTGATAACTTGCAGCTGAACTTGGGAAAAAGTGGAGACGCCAAGACAGACAGTGGAGGCCCAGAAAGAGACAAACCCTATGCCTGGTTGCTCACAGAGGGGAAGGCAGAGCCCTTGGCAGAGATCAGTGGCCATCTTGCTTCGCCACGTGGCGGGAAAACAGGATCAACTGTAGCTGACTTTGGTGAGAAAGCACCTCTGATGGTGCCTCCATTTGGACATTTCACAGCCTTTTAAGTATAAGCTTTTACCCCAAATAAATCCCCATTATAAAAGCCAACACATTTCTGGTACTTTGCATTGGCAGCCCTTTGGCAAACTAAAACAGTCATGTATTACATGTAGACCTCATCCTTAACAATAAATGCATAGCCTTCCATAATCTCAATTTCAAGCATCACACTCTTACACCATCATTGGCCGTCTTTCTAATTTGCTTCCTCTAGAGCTTAACTCCAGCCATTTTTTTTCACCCATCTGGAGCTACAAACATTCTATCATTTCAAGGTCATCATTCCCTTTATATCCCTACTTATATTCTTATCCAGTTTAAATTCCAAGGTCCATTATTATAATCCCTCTTTTGCATATACCTTAATTGCCCTGCCACCTCTCACGTTGTCAGGCTCACTTGGCAGAACTTCATCCCTGCTTAAATCCAATTCTCCTCCTACTCAGCCCCTGAATGTGGGTGGAGAGAAACCATAAAACTCATGCTGACTGGTCTCATTTAAATTCCTCACTTAACCTTAGGGGGGCTTTTAGTGGAATCCTACTGGAAACCTACTACATTTTCCTAGTCCATGCACTTTCCCACACGCCTAGGTGACTATTACATACTTTTTCCTCTGTCCTCAAACCTTCACACCTCCTCCACCACCCTCACCCTCAACTTAAGCATGGTGCTTACTATTTCATTGAGAAAATAGAAACAATCAGGGAAAATAAGAACCTTCCACAAGCTCCCCTCGCCGTATCTACCCAATTTTCTGCATCTACATCCCTGTACTCTGCCTTCCCTCCTGTTCCTGAGAATGAAGAGCCAAGTCTTCCATCTCAGGCCTGCTTTCCACATGTGCACTACACCCCAGCATCTTCTCACCTGCTTAACAACATTCAGAGCCTCACACAAGGCACAGTACCTAAAGTCCACAAGACCAATGAAAATGTTTTAATTTCCTTTAAAATCAGAAGGAACATATGAACTTTTAAGTCAAAGAAAATGTTTGAATAATATTGTTAATGTATCCAAAAACAGTCTCTCTGGCTCTCTGTTTTTAATGGAGGATGGGGCTTATAAAGGCAAAAGTGCTTAGGACCCATCTGAGTCATAACGTGGCCCTTTTTTTCTCCTACAGCATCAGTGTCCCCCTCTGGTGTCAGGTAACCCCCAACAGCAAACGTGCTGAATTTTCCCCCATCTTACAAAAACCCTCTCGATTCATCTGCCCTTACAGTCACCCTCTCCCTAAATATTTATGCTTCCTTATTTGTTAACAGCAAAACTCCTCAAGCAAGTTGTCTATATTCAATTCTTCTCCTCCCATTCTCCTTTAAACTGAGGCTTTCATGTCTTCCACTCCACCGACAAGTTCCGGTGACCTCCATGACACTAAATCCAATTATTTCATTCTCAGTCCTCTTTTTACTTCACTTAGCAGTAGCATTTTAAGTAATTGATCTATCCTTCCACTTAAACTACCCTTATCACTTGGCTTCTAGGTAGGGAGACCACATAACTTATCATCAAAATAAGGACATTTCTGAGAGTGAAAGATGGGAACTACTAATAGTTACACTGAGGCACAGGTATCAACTTGGACCGCCTCAAGCTAACCGGATCATATGGTCACGTTCTTCTAGGACACCACGCTTCCGTAGTTTTTCTTCCAACTCACTGGCTGTTCCTTCTTAGGTTCCCATGCTATCCTCCTCTTCTCCCCAACCTTTAATTACAGGACTGTCCTGGGGCTTAGTCTCTGAACGCCCCCACCCCCTCCTTTCTCCTTCTTTTCTACACTCATTCAGCACTAATTTCCAACACTGATTTGGCTATACTGCTTGATAAAATGTTGAAACGCTTCCATTTGGGTTGGTAAAGAGCTACGGTCTGAATCTTTAGTGTCCTTTCCTGCCTTATCACTCTGGCCTTACTCAGGGATCCTCTCGCCTACCTATGATCTAGTTATTAAAAGGTTAACTCCTGATAGAGCCAGGACCCTTAGAACTGTGCTCCAGCCCCTTCTGATTTGTTAGTTCCACCACCATATTGGTTGTTATGTATCTTGAATATGAAGCCTTGAATATATAACCCTTGCATTCACTTACAAGTCTTTAGGTAAACTCCAATTTTTATCTCCAGCTCAGACCTTTTCCACGAACCCCAGGCTTGTATATCCAATGGCTTATCCACTCTCACTGCTTTGATGCATAAGGATATTTCAAACTTAAAATGCCAATTTAAATACCCCTCCAAATCTGCTCTTTGTACAGTGTTTCCAATTCAGGCCATGGCAACTCTATCCATTCAATTGCTCAGGCCCAAATCTTGAAGTTTTATTTTGTTTTGCTTTGTACTAACTCCTCTCTTTCTCTCATACGTCATGTACAAGCTATCTGCAAATACTGTTAGCTATACTTCCTAAATACATAGGCCACATCTCACGTCCTCTGCCACTGCCACTATACATGTCTTCTCTCACCCTGACCACTGCATAGCTCTTATCTCCCTGCTTCCACTCTTCCCCTTTCTAGTTTTTTTCAACACAGCAGACAGAATGATCCTTATCGAACATAGGATTAAAAAAATAGCTCCTGGCACTTTGCTCAGAGCCATCCAATCTTACTCAGAATAAAGGTCAAGGTCCTATGTATCTGGCCCTCCAACACCCACCCATTACTTCTGACCTCGTCTCCCACTCCCATCCCCCTTTCCACTCCAGCCACCTTGGCTGTTCCTTGAGTGCACCGGACACTCACCTGCTTCAGAGTCTCAATACTCAACTACCACCTACAGCTGCCTGGACTGTTCTTTCCCGTATTAGTCAGAGTTCTCCAGGGAAACAGAACTGAAATGATATGTGTGTGTGTAAATATCATATTTATTACAGGAATTGGCTCACAAGACTGTGGGGATTGGGAAGTCCGAATTCCATAGGGCAGGCCACATGGTGGGAACTCCAATAAAAGTGACGATGAATTCCCCAGGAGAAACTGGCTTGCTGAAGTAGAAATAGACATTCTTCTTTCTGACTGCTGAAGTCTTAAGTTCTTTTAAGGCCTTCAACTGATTGGATGAGGAGATTTCGCTTATTGCTGAAGGCAATTGACATAATCAGCCATAGACGGATCAACTAACGATTTAAATCTATGAAATATCTTCACAGTGACAATAAGGACAGTGCTTGCTTGACCAAAGAAGTAGATGCCATAACCTGGCCAAGATGACACATGAACTTAATGATCACATTTCCCCATGTTGTACATGGCTGGCTCTTTACCTTCATCAGGTTGTCAATTAAATGTCACCCCCTCAGTGAGGACTTCCTTTAACACCATTTAAAATTATAATCCCTTTCCCACTTCCCTATCATTGCTTTATTTTTCTCCATAGCATTTATAACCATGTGAAACACTATAGATTTTACTTATATGTTTGTCAGTTTATTTCACTATTGTAATTGCAGGGCCTAGCACAGTGCCAAGTACGTAGTGGATGCTCAGGAATTATTTGCTCAAGGAAATCGTAATTAGGGACAAAATTATGGCAAATATTATTCAGTAATTTTTAACTGTGAAAATTTTTACTATTATTGAATTTTACTAATTATTAATTAATATGCTGTAGGGAAAGTTTCTAAAAGCAGAGCAGCTGGTTATTCACAGACCAGTTCCAGAGCTTTTATATAGAGGTAAAAAATATATAAAAATTTGTAAATATTTTGGAAGCTTATATACTCAGAGATACAGCATGCAGATTTACATGCCTAGTATCCAAACAGATGTCTGAAGCACTGAGGCCAAGGATGCCATGTTTCCAGCGGGCCACACCTTCATGTCCATCTACACCACTCTCTGCTCACCCTGCAGAATTCAATATAACACGGTGGCTACAGAATTCTTACAGGCAAACCCATTTCTTTCAAAGAGCATTAAGAACCGAACTAACAAAAAAAGAAAAAAAAAAAACAAAAAAAAAAACAGCCCAGGAAATCAGGCCCCTCTCTTGTTTAAGGGAGATTGGAAATAGAAGAAAGTTAAAAATGAACTGGAGCCATGGGGACATTGTGAAGGTTTTCTACTCATCGTTTTCTTTTCTTGTGATTCTTAGACTGAGTCTCCTCATTAAATCCACTAATTGGCAAGTGCATCGTGAAACCCCTTCTTTCGTCAGCTTTAATACTCTTGTTGGAGACATGTTCCTATCTTTTCCTCTATCCACTCAAGAACAGTTTAATTTACCAAGTTAATCAGAAAAATACAATCATAAACCTGAAGAGGCATTAATAATTCTAGTGGGTGTTTTCTAGTGATTTTGAAAAGTAGCCTCAGAGGGGTCTCTTTAACATGCCCACACATACAGATACTCATATTATAAATCCCTGGAAACCTTTGCAACTCTGTAACTGAACATTACTCACTTTTCAGCCTTTCCAGGGAAATCTCCAGAGAACATCACTTATTTGCAAAGAGATGGGAATTACCAATTACTGCCCTCCCTACTGCAGAAAAATCAAGAATCATCTCAAACCTGGTTTCTTTACCTGTTACAAAGGAGCTCAATTCAGTAACTTACTCAGGATGAATGTAACCCCATAAAATTTAAAAGAAAGAAGAAGCTTAACTTTCTCTACAATTTGTTTATAGCAGTGATTCTCAAAATTTCCCTTTCCTTCCTCAACATAAACAATAAAAAAATTAATGTTAGGTTTCTTAATATTTTCATTTTGCGATAATTTTTCCTATGTTTACTCTAGGAGTTAGCAGATAGGATGAAAAATAGCAGATAGGATGTGTGTAAATTCAATTATTATGTAAAGGAGATATATATTAAACATTCAGGAAACTTATAGAGGAAAGTACCGTTGAGAGATGAAGCAGGCATGTCTTATTTAAGAAAACTTAACTGGAAGAAATGGGCATTATTTTGAGTTATGATGCCTCTTGGTTAATTTTTATATGGCTATTTTCCTTCTGCTTCCAGTTTGAGCAGCACTAGATTAGAATTATGAATTTGTATCATATTTTGGCTTAGAAAAAATGGTTTCATAATCATATGTGGGGATCTGGTAAAAGAAAATAACATTTTTGTCCCTTAATTTTCTCATCTACCTTGAATATAAACTCACAAATGTCTGGATAAATGGCATCAGAATTTTAAAATGTTTTGTTCAAGGTTATCAACTTGCTAATAATGAATCCAGTAGCCTCATGGTAAAATAAATAATGTAAAATGACAAGAGAAGTTAATGATACTTTTTTTGTCACTGCACTGGTGCTTTCTTCAATAGTTTAGGAGTGAGAATAGAAATTATTTGGTAGCTACACAGCATCAGAACTCATTTTACTAATCAAATATAAAACAAAACAGATAAATACTTGAGAAAGTGGTTTCTTACTCTATAATTTTGAGAATTCTATTCTGTGAGTGATTCCAAGAACCAATTTGGATATGTCCTTTACTAAACATTTCAAGGAATAGTTCTATTAATTGAAAAATTCATGACCTACAATAGAAACATATATTTGAAATGCTCTATCGTTCACAGTGCAGTTTCAAATCCACTACCTCATTGGATTCTCACAATACCTGCCTTATGGTAGACAGGGCAGTCGAGATATACCTGCTTCCTAAGAGAGTTAACTAAAAGAGGAAGGGAGCTAAGCAAGGCCAGCGTCCCAGACCTTATAAACGGCGGAGTCAGGATGTGAATACAAAGTACCTGGCTCAAAATATTTCCAATATGTTGTGTTGTCTCTCCTAATTTAAGCTAGTATGATTGCAATGGTTATAACTGCTGAGGTAATTCAGGCAAAGATGGTTTATTTTGGGGCCTAAATTACTCAGATAATTGACTGGATATTTTTGGTTGCTTTGCAAATTAAGAAATGACCTGAGTGCCATTGAGGAAAAAACCAAAACTCCACTTCTAAAAAAATGCTTTTTTTCCCCCTGCTCCTTATTTTTCAAATCTGTAATCTAAAAAATGTTTCTTGAGGCAATAGCTCCCAAAATGTTTTTGTTGGAGGATATAGTCTCTCCTCTGAAATACAGACTTCATTAATTCTTCACATCTTGTTCTTTTCTCAGGACTAAAGAATCTAAATTTCTAGATTCTCCTCCCTAATGATGTACAAGGTGCACTTAAATAATGTTAAACAGTGTATTAAAATGTACCTACTATTTCTCAGGGTTTCTTCCTGAGGTGAGTATGTGAATGTCACTAACATATCTAAATAAAAGCATAAGATAATCACAATATTATTATATGAGACACTAAGCCAACTCTTCTGGAGGCACAGATCTCTTATTATAAGCGATCACTTTGTTCATGTGAGACCAGTTTTCAATGGTCTCCAGAGGTGCTATTAAATATCTACCAATTATTTTTTGAATCCACAGAAGAGTTAATCTGACATGGAAAATTCATCCAGGCAAAACACTGACTTTAAGTGGCTGGTCTTGGCATGTCCCAGATGGTATAGAAAGCAATCGCCCACACACTCATGAGCTTCTTGCAGTAGGAAATTCTACAACAACTACACTTGAGGGTGCTGTATAAAACAGGGCTCCTCTACAGGCCTGGGAGGCCATGGGTTGGAAAGAACCAGCATGTAGTGGATGCTCTAAAAATATTTGTTGAATAAATGAATGGAGGATCTACTAGCTGATTTGAAGGCCTTATCTCTTCTTTCTCCTTATCCCTAAATAACTTGTACTGTCATCAGTGGGGAAAAGTGTGGGGACTCCCCCCTTTCCTTATAAATGTCTAAATGATGAAAGTAATTATAATTTAGCCAAAAGCATTAATACAAATGAGAAAGAGAGAGAAAGAGAGAGAGGGAGAGAGAGAGAGAGAATAGAAGGGTGTGATAGACAAAGTGAGTGAAGCTGATAAGAGAGAAGCTGAAACTGTGATGAGCTAGAACTAGATGCCCCTGGACCAAGAGATATTCAGGCCAATTTAGAACAATTCAACAGACACTCTGTGCAAGGAAATGGTATGTAAGTGTTAGGGTACTAGGACTTCAGGTGTCTGAAAGACAGTAAGCAGGATATACTTACATTTAAACAGTATTTCAGTTACATCTTCAAATAGTAAACTCAGTATGTTTTTCTTCAACTTCCAGAAAGCTTCACAGGTTAAATTTCTTAAAGTAATGAGTTAATCTGGGAAAAAAAAGTACAAAAAATACATGTTTTCCTCTGTTCCCAGGTTTTTTGGATATTCTCTAGTGTAAAACAAATGAACCTATTGATTTAAACATATTGCACATATTATTTCAAAATGTAACTAGCTTACTATTTAAAAATAAGGTTACCCTGTGTCCTGTGTTTAGTGTCACTTTTCAGATACACTAAAAAAGTTTATGCAGACAAATTCCCAAGGAGCTCCAGTCTAACAGAAGAGAAGGCTATGGAGGAAAAATTACATAGACTAACAGCCATAACAGAGGAATGTACAGGAACAGAAGTGGCCTCTTAAAGAAGTGAGCGATTATCCCTTTTGGGTCTGTGGCGACGGGTCAAGAAAGAATTCAGAGGTGTGGTGCTGTCTGAGCAGGGTTTTGGACAATGATAGGAATTTACCCAGAGGACAAAGTAGGGAAAGAATTCCAGGCAGTGATGAGGGTAATGCAAGAACACAGAGGCAGGAGACAAGGTTGTGTGTTCAGAGGACTACAGCTGGTTTAGTATTGCTCAGTTTTAAAGACAGAAAAGAATTGTGGGTAAAGAAGGTAGAGATGTAATAGTCAGGAGCCATCTGATGGAATATTTTGTTTGCCTTGTTAAGGAGTCTACCTTTATCCTGTAGTTTTGATGGGGGTAATCAGTAAATGATTTTAAGTAAGGAAATAATCTCATCAGAGATGCTGAGAAAAGGCAGCAGCCCCCATGTTTCTTGCACAGCCTCTCAACAGCCGTATCATTCAAAGGCAGATTAAAAAGAAAGACAGCAAAATTATATTCTTTTAAAATTGCAAATGAGGATGTTATATGCAGGTTAAATTTATTTGTTTAATGACAATATATGATTAACCATGCTCAGTACTTGAAGTCGAAGGTGGACGAACAATGTTCTAGTGCTTTCCTTTTAGGACTATAACTTTTCTACTCTCAAAATAGAAATTACTCTAGAATAATCCATCATACTATTCTCATGTATTTCTTTCTTTTTTGCACTTCTCAAATATTAACAATGGGCATATGCTTGGGGAAGACAGGAAGGGGAAGAGTGTGGAAGGAGTGGTAACCTCAGATGGCAACATCCATTTTGCCTTTTTCCCTACCTCAAGCCTTCACTATCACAGTGGGCGTTATTAATAGCATGGAAAACCGGAATTCAGAGATCATCTACAGGGCTTATATTAGGAACTTGTTCTAGCCCTTTCTGCCACCAAATCTTTCTAAAGTTTTCACTTAAAAAAAAATTAATATTAGAATTCTTGCCAGTTAACATTAGCAGATAGGAAATAAGAGTGTTTCACCCCATTTTTCTCCCCCTCTGGAGGAGAAACTCGATAACAGTCAAATATCCAGAAGGTAAGCAATTAGAAGAGGAAGCTAAGGATAATCATGATTTTACTGTTAGCTTATTGGGATTGTTGAATTATTTATATTCCTTGACTCCTCCTGGACTAGGCAATGTATGTGGTTTGAATGGTAGACAGGACGCTGGAGGAGAACCCAGAAGATGGCTCTCAAGCTAATTCTGTAATGAATTGTGTTTTCAGACAAATCACTTCTTTGGGTCTGTTTTTAAATCAGAAAAATGAGTGATTGTGATTAAATCAGTGCTTCTCAGAGTTCTACTTTGCATCAGATTCACCTGAGGTGTTTCCAAAATTTACAGATTCCCAGAGGTGAGTGCAGGAGAATACGCAGGGGTTGATCTTGGGGACTCTGTTTCATAGTTAGGCGTTTAAAGCCCTGACTCACCATCTACTTACTGAGTGACTTTGGGCAAGTTATTCCGAGTCTCCAATAGTTTTTATTTCCCTCATCTGCAAAGCAAGAATGATAATAATAGTATCTACTTCATATTGTCACTGTAAGGGCAAAATGACATAAAACAGCAAGCACATTGCCTGCAACATCCTAAGCATTCACAGATATTATATTTATCATTTGTATAGCCCCCACTATATATGTATAACGTGTGTGTGTTATGTAGTATTTGGATAAGTGCTACATAAATAGCTGTTGAATACGTAAAAGTATAATTGAATTTGTGGGGTTCTTTTTTAAGCAACTTTTTCTTTGGCTCTCAGATCTGAACTCCTTTGTTAGCCCCGGAATTGCTTCTCCCAGGAAAAGTGAAGATAGTTTGAGAAAGAATTAAATGTTTTGCTTAATCTCTGCCTTATGCTAACTCGCAGACTAAGAAACTCACGATAATTTAAAAACAATAAAAATTACAAGAGTCGCACTAGAGTGGGTGAGCTAAGGGAGGAAGGGAATGAGTCTCAGGGGCTCCTTTGGCCCGGCCCGATCCAGCCTGCCACTCTATAATACGACTCGCACCTAAGTGCGCATCTCCATTTTATCTCATAAGATGCCGTGAAATTCTCAAAGTCACTGTCATTACAATTGCTTTAAAATCACGCACACACACACAAATTCCACTCCGCATTTTGTAGCTCAAATAAAAAACAGGACCATGTAACTTTAAAAAAGCTTGAAAATCAAGGCGATAGCGAACTTCTGCCACTCCTTTCACACGCTGATCCAAACAGTCCACGCTGTTTGACCTGTGTGTTTTTGTCGGCGGTGGCGGACAATACTCGGCAAGTGGTTCTCCTCTACTGGAGTTGTGAGAGGAGTTGCCGGTTTAGTACCCGCAGGGAGGAAATCGCCTCGGAATATCTGGAGTCTCCTAGAAAGATCTCCGGGAGGGGAGGAGCCCGATTGTCCTGGAAGAAAAGCATGGCCCCATCCGGGAAGTCACGGCTTGCCGGGAGGCTGGGGCTGGCGGCGCCGGGTCCTGGAGGTGGCAGACGCCGGAGCCGCCGGCCTCGGAGCTAAGGCCTGCGCAACTGGGAGGGGCGCTGGTGCAAGCGAAAGGCGCTCAGCCTGGCAGGCGCACGTGGGCTCCGGCTTCGCCCCGCCGCGCATGGGGCTAGGGCCCAAGGTGGCCGTGAGTCATCCTTGCCGGCGGGCGCAGCAGCCGCGTGGGGTCTGCTCCTGCCGGGGCTGGCGCCGCCGGGGGCCGGGAGCCCTCAGTCTCCGCCGGGCGCGGCCGCCCCTCCCCCCGGGAGCCCGCGCTTCCGCCCGAGACCCGGCGGCTGCGGTGACCGTGGCCGAGCTGCGCCGAGCCTTCCGCCCCGGAGCTGCCGCGCCCACAGACCGCCGAAACCGGGAGCGCGGGAGACCCTCCTAAAAACGCGGGGCAGTGAGGGGTCAGCCTGTCCCGCTGGTAGCTCCGGCCGGGGCTGGGCCACTCGGCACCTGCGGCCGCTCGGGAGTGGGGACTCGGCCGGGCCATGGCCGGTGACTGCTGCCGCGGCGAGCTGGAAGGGAGGACGGAGCCAGCTGAGCCCCTCCGTCTCCCAGACACACCGCGACACTGGGGTCCCGATCCCCTGCGCTGACGGCGGGAGCCTTGGAGGGGACCGAGTGGATTCCGGATCTCCTGCTGCCACTGGCAGATACCGGGCGCCGACACTTCGCGTTGCGAGCTTGTTCGGTTGCCCTCCTGAAGAACCCCCGCCACTGTTCCTGCTTAAACAATGTCTGGCGGAGAGGCAGCTTCTCCCTCTTCCACTTCTTCCCTTCCCCCACGCAACATCTTTCCATCTGTCTATCCCGTACATTCTTCCAAAAAGGGCTAAGGCAAATACGGACATGAGTGAACAAGTTAGAACACTGCAAAGTGTGCGGTTGTTGGGAGGGGGGTGGTCGTGGGATGGGAGAAAGTAAATAAGAAAATACCTGTGTATGTAACAATCCCACAAACACACACGCTTTTCCCAGCCTGCTGGCAGTCCCAGCTGTGTACAAGTGGAGGCACATTTTAAATGTTCTGTTTTGGGAGAAAATTTCACATGTACAGGTTATCAGTGGTAGTCTGGGGGTAGCTGGGAGCCTCCTTCTTAGTATTTATTTTATTTTTCTGAATTCCCACCGAAGAAGTAACGCGATGTTAGGAGGCCATTTCCTGGGCGCAGTCCTGAGGCTGCCTCTCAGGGAGGGCAGCCTTTGTCACCTTTGCAGCAGAGGTCCCGGGACTCTGGTCGAGGTATTAGGAGGGGACAGGACCTGCAGGAGCTTGGGAAAACACCACGTTGTGCTTTAATGAACGTCCCCATCCCGACTAAAGGGCAAGTATTCTTCATAAGGATGAGGTGGTTTGCAAGATAGGGTGGAAACACAGACCGAACTTTGGGCGTACACCTCCCCCCCATCCTTCAGTGTTAGACTCCTCCTCACAGTCCAGCATCCTCTCCTTTACCTGTGAACAACTGCGTTTTAAAACCCAGTTGTCAGAGCTCAGTGTCTGCTCTACTGTGCAGTCATGGAATATTTTTTTTCTTTCAAAAGGCCTCTTCCAGTTGATTCTAACCGGGTTCTGATTGTTGTTCTCCTCACTACCGATAGGGGGCAGCAGATGCCCTGCGATGCCCGGGCGACGTGCAGAAAGAGCACGCTGCGGCCCCTGGGAATCCGGCTTAATTGATGTTTGGGTATGAAGGCAGGGTTTACTGCATCTACGTTCAGCGCATCAGCTCCGGGACCTCGGGCGTAAGACCCTGGGTGTCGGGGGGCTTCCCACAAGGGGCGGTAGAAGGTATCTGAGCACCAAGGAGTGCCTGTAAATTTAGTGAGCTACAGCATAAATAAATGAATGAGTGGATTCAGATGTATGCAATTGTTATTATTTAAACGTGTTACAGAATCTATTGGAGTTTTTTTTTCTCAACAGAAAATTAAAAGTACGGCCACCACAAACTGGATGGGGGTGGGGCGGTTGTGAATTTATCTTGAATTTTAAAAGGGTTTCTCTCATTAGAAATAAAGATTCCGAGGCGTTTCGGAAGGAAATTGGAAGGACTCCGTTCTACCAGGACGCGTGTCTGGGAGCGCTGCGAGACGTCTGCAGCACAGCCAGGTTCGGAGAGCGCGGAGCTCTGGCAGTTGGGATTAGTGGGGATCGAGAGAGATTCATAAGGGCTGGGTTTTCTGAAAATCTACCTCATTTGGTAGCGAGAACACTTGAATATTCAGAATTGTCTAAGAGGCATTTTTTATCTTTCATAAAGCCACAATTCTTCCTAAATTGAAAATATGTGGGACAGTAATTTCTTTTGAAGAAAAGAAAATTCCCCAATGTAAAATTTTAAAGACTGGCTATTAGAATAATCTCTAAATAGCCTTTTAAAAAAGTGAATACTGTTACGCTATCCAAATGAAAGAGTATATAGTAGTATCACAGTTGTGACTTTCTTTACACATCTCATGCACAATTAAAAACCCTGGTTAATCCTTGAAATACAATTGGAATAAAAGGAAGGATTACAGTTTCCAATTAAAGAAGTTACCACAAAACAACTCTAAGATTTTGATTTTATTACAGCTATGAACAAAACATATTCTACTTTTAATGTAATTTTTCAAACATCATAGCAGATTCTAGAAATGCAGCCATAACTTCTATAGACGGGATGAATTTCAGTAGTACATTTTATTTACATGGAAAGCCCGTGTCATCATGTTAGAATATTGAATCTCCTCAAAATAATAATGAATTCTAATTAAGGTAGTATAAAATTTGTTGCAAAATAATAAATTTGCATTTGAGAGGGGTGCAAAGAATTAATTAGAAGAGGGGAAGGAAAGGACTGACTTGTGGTCCAGGTGGGAAAAAAATATATATTTCCAGGTGGGGAGCTCCTGAATTGGGTTAAAAATCTTGAGAAACCAGAGGCACAGCCACTTCTACAGCTGTTGAACCAGGAAAGGTATCTCACCATGGAGTCCGAGAGCAGGTTGTTCTTTGTGTCTAAGGATAAACCTGAACAACTTTTAAGATTGCCAAGGACCACACACTATTCACCTTCAAATGTGTATAAGTAATTGCACACTGAGCATGGAAACGTATTCTTTTCCATGTTTTAAAAGTGGCGAAAAAAATTGTACCAAGGACCAAGCACCAAAGGTTTTATTTTTAATTTTGCCACAAATTGGCAAAAATATGAGATATTAATAATTTCAACTTAAAAATATATTGATGTATAAGAAAACTTGGTTTATTCACTTAGTAATAAGAGCTATAACTTTGTGTGCCACAAAACAACCATACAAGGCAGATAGCACTAGCTCCATTTCGTATACAAGGAAGTTGAAGTTCAAAGAGTTAAGACTTGATTAAGGTTGCACAGCTATTAAGTGGAAAGTCACTTTCTGATTCTAGTGCCCATGTTTTTTTCACTATCTTGCTGCAAGCCCTGAAACTGCAGCATATCCTCATTAGGGACACAAACCCTGTCTGATGATTGAGCAAAAATTGACAAACATTTCTATCAGAATTTAAGTGACCAAAACACAAAATCTAGAGAGGCCCCAGAGGATCTCAACTTTGAGTTTCTGTATATCAAATGATTTATGGAAGCAATAATGGGAGTGGCACACACTTATTTTTATTTTTTAATATGCTTTTTAATTTTTTTCCCAAAAGATTCTTAGATTACATAAATGTTACATAGAAAATATAGGGGAGTCCCATATGCCTGGCTCCCTACCCCTCTCACATTTTTCCGCGTCAACAACATTCTCTACTAGCATGGTACATTTGTTACAATTGAACACATTTGGGATCATTGCCCCTAAGCATGGGCCATAGTTTACACTGTAGTTTACACTCTCTCCCACACAATCTTGTAGTTATGGCCAGACATATAATAGCCTGTATCTGTCATTGCAATGTTATTCAGGATAATTCCCAAGTCCCAAAAATGTCCTCGTATTTCACCCGTTTTTCCTTCTTCCTGCCCTCAGAACCTCCAGTGGCCACTCCCTCCATATTAATGATATAAGTTCTACCATTGCTAGAATCACAATAAATCTATAGTAGAATACCAGTAAGTCTACTCTGGTCCATCATTCATTCTCCAATCTTGAGGATTCTGGGATGATGATGTCCACTCCACCTCTAGTTGGGAGGGAGCTTAGATCCCATGGGGCAGATGGGTGGAACTATCTTGCTTGCAGTTGCAGACTCTCTTTGTTCCTTGGGTTGGTCAATGTCCATCATCATCACCTTGTTAGTTGTCCTAGGTGAGTCCAATGAACTGGAGAGTAGGTGTTGCAACTCTGTTGAGATTCAGGGCCCAGCTGGCACATGGACAGCCCAAAGATTTAAGTCTCTTGGACATACATCTATCAACTGTAGTACTGACTATAGGTTCAAATAGCAGGGGGTATTTTTAATATTTATAAAATCTAAATCGAAATTGCATGATTACTGCAGTAGATTAACTAAAATTCTGTTGTTTTTGCTTGGCTTAGCATTACGTCAACTCTGACTTGTATGGTCAGTCTAAAACAGGAAAATGAATTGACTGTTACTTAATAAATGCAGTTTGTTTACTAAACAATAACTTTACATTAGGCCCATGGGGGAGGGGGGCTTGTAAAAATGGTAATAATAAAAATTAGACATGAAAACAAACTACCGATACTTGGTAAAGTACATAATTATTCTATGTGTCAGGTGTTAGTCTTGCCACCAGTTCTGTGTGTGATAAAAAAGTTCCACTGCATTTGGGGATTTTATATTTCATTTCCACAAATGCAATACATTGTTGTGTGAAGAATACCAGTGTAAATGAGTCATATTTAAAGAATCAACACTGTTCATTTTGGCCTTGAAAGGAATGGAGTGGGGTATGATTGAAGACTGCAGTAGAGGGTACCAGAAAACATTTTCCCTAGCTTTCTCTAGTCCAGTGGTTCTCAAATATTTTGGTCTCAGGATACCAAAGAGCTTCTGCTTCCGTGAGTTTCTGTAGATTGTATTTATTGATACTAACTGTAATTAAATAAAATGGAGAAGGCCTTAAAATATTAATTAATTAATTTAACAAGAATAAGCCCATTACAAATTAACATAAAGCCTATTTTTAATGGAAAATAACCAAATTTTCCGAAGGGGGGAAAAAACCCAATAAAGAGTGGCATTGTTTTACGTTTTTATAATTCTCTTTAATGTCTAGCTAAATAGAAGCAATTGGATTTTCATGTTTGCTTCTACAGTCCATCTATTGCGACATGTTGGGTAGGTTGAACTAAAGGAAGAAAACCTGACCCTACACAGATACGTAGTTGGAAAGGGGAGGAGTACTTCAGTAGCTTTTTCAGATAGTTGTAGATATTTTTGGTTCTACTCCAAAAACCTTCAAGTGGTAATTTTTAAAAGTTTAGTTGCAATGTGGAGTCTTAAAACCTTATCAATGAACTTTTTTTGTACTCTGTTACGTTAAAATCCACTGTTCCATTGAATGGACATTTAACCCTTGCATGATTTTGTAATATTGTGCATTGGTCATTTGGAAAATATTGAGTCACTAAGTTATGCAGATCTTCCAAATTTGGACTCATTTTGTAATATGCTATAAAAATATTCATTCTTTAATTTCATCAAAATTTTTTTATCATTGATAAGAAAAACTGCCAGTTGTTTTCCTTGAGGTGACATGTTCACTTCATTCATTTCTGAGAAAATGTCTACCAAATACTCAGGTCTGAATAACCATAGTTTGTAGGTCAGTCATTCTTTCAAATAAAAATGCTACTCCATGATAAAAAGTGACTAGTTCAACTTGCAACTCAGTTGCTCCAATACTTTTCTTCAAGAAAATCATTGCACTTCTATATGCAGCAGACACAGTTTATGTATGTTTCTGTTTTTGTCACATGGAATATTTAAAAAAAACATGTTGTAGAGACTGGGTGCAGCTCAGTGTTTGAGCACCTGCTTCGCATGTACAAGGTCCTGGTTTCAGTTCTCGGCACCTCCCCCAAAATAATAATAATAATAATAAAACACTGTAATCACTAGCACCATCAGAGGAATGGCTTCTAATAGTAAAGGACTTGCTCAATTTGTATGGACAAGCTTAAAATCTCAGCTGAGCTTTGAGCAGTACATTAATTCCACTCTTTTGGGTCATACAAGGCTCCCTAAATATGTGAGGAAGTTCTGTGGCCCATGATGTCACAAATCCATCTACTATAAATAGCAATTTGCCTGAATTTTGCCCACTTCACATCCTTGGTCTTTATTATTAGAAACAGTGTAGTGAAGTACCATCCCTTACTCCAGCAAGGAGAAATGAAATTTTCAAGCAATTTGGTAGACAAAATTTGTTGTGAATAATCCACCAACATAAATTCATACATGTGATTCAGTGAGAGTAAAAAATGTTAAAAGCTGGGTAGTATCCACAATTTAAATTCTTTTACCATGGTTAAGATTTAGGTTTGAACTTGTGAAGTGATAGGTGCATTCTTCCATATAAAGTAGCATATCCAATGTTAGTATTTCACTATTAATACCTGCCAGAGAGTGATATGGTACAGATCTACACTGTCCAATAAGATATCCACTGGCTACATGTGAAATATGATTTTTAATTTTGTAACTTAATTTTTAATTGTGTTTAATTTTATTTCATTTAAATTGAAAAACATACTCAATTCAGTTATTGGATAACTTTAAAGTTTTGGTAAATCTTATGAAATCTAAATACAGATCAAGTGTTTCCAATGAAGAGGTGGTATCCAAATTGAGATATGCTGCAAATGCAAGATTCATATCAGATTTCAGTGACTTATTACAAAAAGGAATAAAATATCTCAATAATTTTTAATGCTGATTACATATTGAAATGATATTTGGATTTATTGGGTTAAACAAAATATATTACTAATATTAATTTTACACATTTTCTTTCACTTTTTTCCCCCCACTGGGGCCACCAGATAATTTAAAATTACACATTTGCCTCTTATATTCCTACTGGATAGTGCTATTATATATTACCTCCCTTCCGTCTATGGGGATAAGAAGACCAGTGAAAAAATATGGTGACTTAATATCAAACTTAATTAGATGAGACATAGATTTGTTCAAAGTAGTTGATATACAAAAATTAATATCCACTTATTCAGTGTATTTCAAAGGATTCTATACCAAATCAGTTTTCTTTTTAAAGTTCTGTATTGTGCAATGCCAAATCTACTTTGTATCTAATTTGCATTCTGAGAATCATTTTTAAAAAAATGTGTGACATAGATCTGCTTTTTCATTAGTATACTTGATTTAAAAATGTAATTGAAAGGATTTCACTGAAAAAAACTTTTCTGCTTAAAATGTCATATTATTGTAGAAAATTAGAAAATACAAAAAAGTATTAAAAGAAAAATTAACCACGGTCTTATTCAGAAAAAAGTATATCGACTAGCAATTTGTTAGTCTCTTCTCTTTGTGTATATAAGTCTACATTACTATTTTTCTGTAATAGAGTTTAATAACTCTCTCTAATCAAAAATCCATGAGCATTTTTCCATGTAATGATTTTTAACTGAATAAATGACCGAATAGTGTTTCATCATGTGCATTTAACATTATTTATTTTACCAATCCCCACTGTCATTATCCTTGTACATTAATTTCTTTTACATCGCAATTATTTCACACAGACATACAGAACTGTGACCTCAGTAATTCATGGGTCAAGGATAAGGGAAAGACTTTGACTATTCATTGCCAAATTGTCCTCCAAAAACGTTTTATAAGAGAGCCATTTTTGCAACATTGTTGCTGATACTGGTTATTATAATTTTAAAAATATTCATCAGGGAAAGGGTGTAGCTCAGTGGTATAGCACCTGCTTCCCATGTACAAGGTCCAGTATTCAATCCCTGAATATATATATATATATTTTTTTCATCAATTTTAGAAGAAAAAACTTGCTGGTTTCATTTTTAATTTTGATTATTGATGAAGTTAAACATTAAAATATATATTAGGCAAGAAATTTTCTCTTGAATTGTTTGTTAATGAACTTTGTTCATTTTTTTCCCTAAGGGTATTTATCTTTTCTGATTGTAAGATATCTTCAGATATAAGCATATTAAACCTTTACCCTTAATGTTGAAAATATTCTTCCAAGTTTACAATTTGCCTTTTAAGAATATTTATGATGTTTTTAACAGAGTTGCTTTTAATTTTTTTGCATACCTTTTTCCCTTATAGTTTCTTCTTGCATACATGGTAATCCAATAAATATTCACTTGTATTTTTTTTTTTTTTTTTTTTGAGGTACTGGTGTGGGGAATTGAACCTGCGACCTCGTATATGGTAAGCTGGCACTCAACCACTGAGTCACATCGGCTCCCCTTTACTTGTGTTTTTAAATAGACTTTTACTTTAACAATACCACTTACTCTGTCTGGGATTTTTATTCATGAAGTATAAGATCTAATTTTGTTCTTTTTTCCAAATAGTTAACCAATTGTTCTATTATCATTTATTAAGTAAGCAGTCTTGCCCTGCTTTTTAAAAATGAAAGCTTTCATACATGCTAAATTCTTTTCTATGCTAGTGTCCATTTCTATTCCATTAATCTGTTTTTTAGACATAATTCCACATAGGTTTAATTATTATTTTTATTATAACTTTAATATCTGATAGCATACATTCTCTCTTATTATTTTCTTTTTCCAGAAATTTGTTGTGGTAATCGTCTCCAGTTGATTCCTTTAGGTGAATGTTAGAGTATTTTGTAAAGTCTCCCCCTCTTCCAAAAATTATCACATCAAGATTTTAATCTATATATTTTACAGATTGACCTGGGTGAACTGACATCTTTAAAACTGCCAGATTACTTCAGTTAATAAAAATAAGAGAAGACTTTGTGTATGTGTCCTGTCCAATTAGATTACATAACTGTGTTTTACAGAATATTTGTGACATTTCACTGTAATTGTAGTTTTTTATTAAAAAGCTATGTTTTTTGAAAAGTACTTGTCGGTATTGTCTGAAAATAGAGAATGGACTTTTAATAAAGGAAAAGCACTCTATATGTTGCCTAAAGGACATAAGAGAATTTGGCAAATTACAATGGACTTTCTAAGTGAAGGAAATAAACCAATGAATAGAGTGGGATGATGGGAAAGAATAAGGAAAAGGAAAAATAGCAAAATTAGACCAAAACAGATAATGAAAAAGCGAGCTAGATTTGTAAAAGAAATAAACGAGAGAGAGCGAGAGAGCGAGAATGAGACTATATTTTTTTATGTAAACTGGAATACTCAATGTAAAAACTGGAAAACTAATACAGATCTGCTTTTGATTTTTATGGTAACCAATAAATGAAGGAGGAACTAGAATGTAAAGGTGGAATATCTATTTGAGAAGTCTCAATCAAATAAGTTAAAAATGTTGATAAAATTTGTAATTGCATTTGGAATTATTTTTTAAAACACCGTAACTAATTTTCTAAATATATTTCATTATTTGAGCACAGGAAATACTTTGGAGCTTGTTCTTCATGCCTTGTAATTTAATACCTGAAAATCCCTGGTTTTATTAAAGTAGTTTTCATTTTATTGATAATAGTGAATTCTCTTCCATTTATTATTTCTGTAATTTTTTCACTGTAATGTCTAGTTGTTCAGAAAAAAAACACCATTAAGGTTAAAAGGTATACAGAAATAGATTACTACTATTAGATAGGAAAAACAACTTAGTGTACTTCACAGCTATCTATGTTCAGGAAAAGGGAAGAGTGAATGGATTTAAGGTTCCCAACTGAGGATGTAATTGCAGATTCCCACCTTTCTCCCTGAAGGTGGCAGTATTTCAGTGACTAAAACGGACACTAAGCAGGATAAATACGGGCGCTCTCAGAGATCAGGGAAGGTGTGATTTGAGATGCAGGCTTCAGCAAGACTTTCTCTTTCTTGGTTTGACTCATCTTAGTCACGTGTCTGCTGAGGCTCAGGACTCAGAAGAGTGAGGTAGCATTTTAGTCCTTCAGTTAATGAGGTGAAAAATTTGGTGTCCTTGGAGAGGAAAAAAATTTTTAAATGTTATTAAATTTATAATCTAATGTAAAGTAGCAAATGCAGACTCGTGCATTTCATGATTGTCAGGTACTGTCTTTAATGGATGGGCTCTTTTAAAATTCATGATACTTTCTTTAAGAGACAAGCAAAGCTTCCCAAATGTTTGGTAAATATAATAACTATATAAACACAACTTTTTGTCAGTAATTAACACATTGCCAAAAGAAGAACGAGGATAAGTGTATTTTGTGGCAAATATATTAACAATAAAAAGAAAAAATGTGTATAAAATTTAAGCAGCAAATTCTAAGAGGAAAATGTGTACACAATTATGTGTGTGTATATATATATACATTAACATATGGAGAAGTAACTACATGTAAACAAAAAGGTAAATACAGATGGGGAAAAATCCAAAAAGGGTTTTATTTAGTTTTATTATGATATTTTACATAATCAGTGAACAGTAACAGAATTGATGTTCAGGGGTTAATTATTTTTATTGGTCAAGGCCAAAGTAAATTGTACATAGTGTGGCTGATTTGTAATACTGCCTGATTCCTTAGAATATCTGTATTATATTTCTTCGAAGGGAATGTGAAACTACAAAGCCCCAAAGGGTGCTAGGAGTTGTAGTTCTGGGAGTTGTCACTAAAAACGAAGAGAAACTGATTCTAGGAGTAGCTTCATCATCATATTTCATTGAGTTTTAAAATATTTTGTAAAATTATCTCAAAAATAAAATATTTCTCCTTCAGCTTTTTCATCACTTCAGTGTCAAAACACACCTCAGAATTATAAATGTTTTCTCTGTAATTAAACCAATTTGAATTTCCTTCTCCATTCTGCCTCAACTAAGTAAATTGTACCAATGTATGTTGGCATTTCATTTATAAGTACAGTCCCACAAAATTTTTACTAGTACTCAAAATAATATTCTCTACATTTATAGACATTTAAGGCATATTTTCTCATATCTCCCCCTCTGTTGTGAATTAATACTCTATTCTTCCATAGTAGGTATATTCACTGCACTCAAACATTTTCTCTTCTTTACTGTGTACTATCGACATCTACCAGACTGATACCAAGTTTTGCTCAGCAGAAACCATCTATTCAGTTCTTTAATGTTAAATCACAGATGGGAGTCCAGTATGCCGAGGAATTGAAATAATATCCATATTCATTTACTTTTTGTACATAATGTTTTAGAAAACTTTTGGAGAAAAACATTGATGTGGTATTACCTTTACCTTCTCCTGAGATATAGCAGAGTAAGAATGAAAGAAGCACAAGGTAATTCTTCATTTGCAAAATTTGAGGTATGCAAAATTCCAACCTTTTTTCTACCACTCACTATTTCGGTATGTCCATATGATGTGTGGTACAAATGTTACAATTGATGAGAGCACATGTTTATAATTGTCCAATTAACTGTCCTTGGTTTAACTTAGAATTTACTATTTGAGTAGTCCAGTTTCATGGTTTTAAAAAAATATTTTATTCTATTACCATATATAACAACCTAACATTTCCCCTTTTAACCACATTCAGATATTTATTTCAGTGCTGTTAATGACGTTCACAATGTGCCACCATCACCACCATCCATTAACAAAACATTTCCAATGTTCCAAATAGGAACTCTGTACATTTTAAGCCTTAATTTCCCATTCCTTATTCCCAACCCATCCCCTGGTAACTTATATTATAGATTCTGACTTCATGAATTTGCTTATTCAAATTATTTCATATCAGTGGGATAATACAATATTTATCCTTTGGTGTCTGGCTTATTTCACCCAACATGATGTCTTCAAGCACTATCCATGTTGTCGTATGCATTATAACGTCATTTTTTTTTACAGCTGAGTAATATTCCATTGTATGTTATGGAATACATGTGTATGTTACCACATTTTGTTTATCCATTCATCTGTTGATAGGATGAATGGAACAATAGGATTGCTTCCATCTTTTGGCAATTATGAATAATACCACTATAAACATCAGCGTTTAAATATATGTTTGAGTCCCTGCTTTCAGTCCTTTTGGGTATGTACCCAGGAATAGGATTGCTGGGTCATATGGTAATTCTATACTTACTTTCTGAGGAACCTGCAAACTGTCTTCCATAGCAGTTGCACCAATTTACATTGCCAGTAGCAATGAATGAATGTTTCTGTTTCTACACATCCTCTCTAACACTTGTAATTTTCTGGGCTTTTTAAAAAAATAGTAACCATTCTAATGGATGTGGAATGGTATCTCATTGTGGTTTTGATTTGCATTTCCCTGATGGCTAATGGTGTTGAGTATCTTTACAAGGGCTTTCTGGCCATTTGTATATCTTCACTGGAGAGATTTCTATTCAAATCTTTTGCCCATTTTTTAATTGGGTTGTTTGTCTTTTTGTTGTTAAATTGTAGGATTTCTTTATATATTTTATATATGAAACCTTTATTGGACATGTGGTTTCCAAATATTTTTCCCATTGTGTAGGTTGTTGTTTTACTTTCGTAATGAAATCCTTTGAGGTGCAAAAGGTTTTAATTTTGGTGAAGTCCCATTTATCTATTTTTTCTTTTGTGGCTTATGCTTTGGGTATAAAGTCTAAGCAAGCATTGCTAAACACAATGTCCTGAAAATGCTTCCGTATATTTTCATTGAGGAATTTTATAGTTCCAGCATTTATATTTAGGTCTCTGATCCATTTTGAGTTAATTTTTGTATAAGGTGTGAGTTAGGGGTCCTCCCTTCTTTTGCAAATGGAGATCCAGTTTTTCCAGCACCATTTGTTGAAAAAACTATTTTTTTCCCCAGCTGA